>CALZFC010000331.1:1110000-1185000 GCA_945643635.1 Allodiplogaster sudhausi | reverse complement strand
GTTTACTTAAAAAAGGATTGTTTAAGGGTAGGGTGGGAATCGCTAACTCCATGCTTATCTACACTTTATCGACATTTCATCGTTGCCGATAATTTAAAAAAAAAAAAGCTCTCATAGAATGAACACAATAAATATTTATGAGCCCAATATCATGATTAATTATGTATGTATGTATATATAAGATCATGAGACGTTACAATGATACGGACGAGGAAGAGAGCGGAATGGGAATAAGAGACAGAGAGAAAGTGTAGAGCGACAGAGAGAGAGAGAAAAGCAAGAGAGAGAGAGAGAGAGAGAGAGAGAGCTGAGTTGCATGTGGATGAATGGGTGGAAAAGTCAAAAATGAGGGAGAATAGACGGGTTGCGATGGCGAAGTTGTAATTTGTGTGTGCTCGCGTACGTGATTTGTTGATGCGCGTGCTTGACCCCGCGAGACGCTTGTAAAGCTCTCGATGTAAACAAACTGTCAAGCAGCATCAAGTTCATCCTCCTATCTCTCTTTCTTTCTCTGTCTCTCTCTCTCTGTCTCCATCTCTGTCTCTCTCTTCTCTCTTCTCTCTCTCTCTGTCTCCATCTCTGTCTCTCTCTTCTCTCTCTCTCTCTGTCTCCATCTCTGTCTCTCTCTTCTCTCTTCTCTCTTCTCTCTCTCTCTCTCTCCTCTCCCTATCCTGATCTCCGCTGGCGTCGGAACGGTGAAAAAGCGGTAATGCTCAGCAGAATCACAGACACGCTTCCGGTCATGGATGCGCGGTGAATGAACACTAATTGACACGTGATCAGTGACGGCAGTGGGAAATTGAGAGGGTGTGAGAGAGAGAGAGTGAGAGAGAGAGGGAGAGAGAGCGAGTGTGAGAGGGAGAGAGAGAGAGAGAGCGGGAGATTGAGAGAGATAGTGAGAGAGTGAGAGAGAGGCAGAGATACATAGAGAGCGAGAGTGAGGGAGAGAGAGAGATTGAGACAGAGATATATAGACTGAATGAGAGTGACCGTTGCTAAGAGGTATGCCAAAAACCAGAACTAGTCATTTGTGACCATCAAGCGCATTGTGTTGCTAGCAGGCCATAGAAGACACGGATCGTTTGATTTCGGAAGGTTAAAGTATGACAAGGAAGAGAAAGAGAGAAATTATTATAAAGAAAGACAGAGAAAGATGCAGAGATGCTGAAAAGAAATGAACATTACTGCACGATGAGTATTCTTCATAGACACATGTGTATGTACATACATACATACATCTATAAATATATCCATAGGAATCCATCTTATAGATATGTAAAATATCAGTCCATAATTTATTTTCTTTATTCTCACAAGTCGAATAAGGCGATTCAAAGGCATGTGGAACAAACAAACTTCGCTATGCTTTTTTTCAGTGAAAATAAGAAAAAAACGAAACAAATAGAAGTTCTTAGAATAGAAACGAGCAAAATAAGATTCGCGCAGCACCACTATCTGTGTTCCACTACATATGACCCATTCATAAGTGGTGAGAGAGAGCTTGAGAGATAGAGAGAACGACAGAGAGAGAGAGAGCGAAAGAGAGAGAGAGAGCTTGAGAGGTAGAGAGAGAACGAGAGAGTGAGCGAGATAAAAGAGTGACAGGGAGAGAGAGAGAGAGCGAGAGTGAGCGAGAGTGAGAAAGGAAAGACAACGGTGGGTTACCTTTCAAGCTTACATACATACATATGTTCTCAGATTTCCGCTCGAAGAAAAGGGGAAACAAAAAGATGAAGCCCAAACTCTCTAGCGGGGGGGGAGGTCTCTCTCTCTCTCTCTCTCTTTTTATCTCTCTCTCTCTCTCTAGCGAGACAGTCTACCAACTCGCAGCTCAAGACTGTGACTTGACGCTTGGTCCTTTTTTAGTGGCGAGTCTTACTTACGCGCACTCTTGGGTCTTATTCTTCTCCTTCTTTGTTTGATGGGAAAGCAGTGACAAGCGAGCGAGAGGCGAGCCGCTGTAAGGTACTATCGTTGGAGACAGGAAGCGAAAGAAGTTTCCTTGTATTGCTGCTAATTTGGTGCACGCGTGGAGAGAGAGTTAGAGAGAGAGAGAGAGAAAGAGAGATCGAGAGACAAAGAGAGAGATAGATCGAGAGTTTGCTAGACTACGGGAGAGATAGTGATTCAGAAAGAGAGAGAGAGAGAGAGTGAGATAAAGAGAGAGAGAGAGAGACTACGAGAAGGCTCGCGAAAGATTGCTCGAGATTTTGGGCGACGTTAGATGGTCTGCATGAAATTAGCAACAATAAATGGCATATACTTGTAGAAGGGACAGGCATACGAATGCCTCAAGAGGGCCGCCATTTTGTTAGCCTTTTAGACAGGCATACACGGTCATGGGTTGGGTGAATAGAATAGAATGGCCACCTGCGCGACCCTTTGGCGCCTCTTCTCGTCGACCCTTTCGTCGTGGGTACTTGACAAGGCAGTTCTGACAAGAATGATCGAGAGAGAGAGAGAAGGGAGGTGGTCAGAGAAAGAGATGGAGAGAGGGAGGGAGGGAGGGAGAGAGAGAGAGGGAGGGAGAGAGAGGGAGAAGTGAAGAGATAAAAAAAAGAATCTTTAAAGGACGACAATGGCTGGAGAAGAGCGCATCATATTTTCATGATGTTCTCTTTATTGTTAGGAAGGAATTTCTTTTCTCAATTTCCTCTTTCTCGATGATTACATAGATTGAAGAGAGCAAGGAAGAAGAAAAAAGAATAGTCCTCATGCGCACGTTCACAATATGTATATACTAGCACCTTTATGTAGGAGCTCTTTTTTCAGTCTCTAATTCTCGGTTGTTAATAATTTTTTGCTCTCTCTCGCTCTCCCTCTCTGTCTTTCTCTCGCGTACTCTCTTTGTTTTCGGTCTCTCTGTCTCTTTCTCTCTCTGTCGTTCTCTCGCGCACTCTCTTTGTTTTCGGTCTCTTTCTCTTTCTCTCTTCTCTATTTCTCTCTCTCTCTCTCTCTCTCTCTCTCTCTCTTTCCCGGCTGCTCGAGTATCATAAGTGTGGATGAGAAGGAGGGCATAGAGATGATCGTACGGAGGAGTCGAAGAGGGGCAAGCAAACAAGTCAAAGAAATCGTGCGCACGAAATGAAATCAGGAGATGAGACACAAAAGAGTTTAGGAGAGATGGGGGTGGGAATAACTATTGAGAGAGATAGAGAGACAGAGAAAGATAGAGAAAGATAGAGAGAGGGAGAGAGAGACAGAGCAAGTTAGAGAGATTTAGAGAGAGACAGAGAAAGATAGAGAGAGGGAGAGAGAGCGAGAGGGAGAGAGAGAGACAGAGAAAGATAGAGAGAGGGAGAGTGAGAGGGAGAGGGAGAGAGAGGGAGAGAGAGAAAGAGAGAGAGACAGAGAAAGATAGAGAGAGGGAGAGAGAGCGAGAGGGAGAGAGAGAGACAGAGAAAGATAGAGAGAGGGAGAGTGAGAGGGAGAGGGAGAGAGAGGGAGAGAGAGAAAGAGAAAGAGAGAGTACTCAGCTCGAAAGAAAGAAAGACACTATGAATCATGCACAACATTTTGTCACATTGTTGTGGACACAATGTGTGCATGCAGATTGTGGAGATTGTTATTGCGCGGCGGCGGCCGAAAGAGAGTAAAGGATGGTGCATGAAGAGGAAGAGGAAAAAAACAAAGAAATAACTACACGAGGGAGGGGCAGAGAGAGAGGAACATAGAGGGAGAGAGAGATGGAGAGAGTACCTGATTGTTTAGGAGGTGCGAGTGTGCAACATCGCGGATAGCGGTGAATCTGCTTATGTGACATAGACTAAAAGCAAATAAATTTTGTAAAGATTTTGTAAAAATAATGGAACTGAACGGCTCACGGGGTGTTAAGGCGACACTTAGACAACATTTAATGAACTGTTGTGAGCGGGCTGTGTGCGGGTAGTGCTGCGTCTTTCGAAATTCCATGAATGTCAGACCGTGAAAAAACGGTAACACTAAATTAAGGGACGCCGTGTTAAAAGATTTTAGTGCAGCATCAAAAATCACTAGTGCAGCATGATTTTGAGTGAATACGATAACACTGAATATTAACATTTGAAATGTTTAGGCTCCCAGAAGACGGATTAGAAAGCAAGTCGTGAATTCTCTCAAAGAAGTGTTTTCAAGGAAATTTTTTTGTATGAATCATGATATACATGCATACATCATTAAAGTGTTAGATAGATACTTATTTTCAATTAATTATCATAATTTGCATTAAATTACAAACTTCCCATTTATGACATCAAGTACTATCTCTACTGAACTAGACTGAACTTGGGGTAGGGGGTGAGATTGTATAAACTGACATCAAACAAAATTGCTGAAAAAAAACTTTTTAAAAAGTAAGACCGTCAAAATATAGGAAGGTGGCAATTAATAAACATCATTTAAAGGAAATGTCCGCCGAAAGAAGCTGATGAGATAATAAGATTACAATTAAAACGGTTACAAAAGATAACTCCAACAGGAAGGTCGCTGATTTTTTACAACAACAAAAAACTCACATATCGCCAGCTTTCGTATGCATCAACATCATGACCGTCGTGTGTGACCCTAGCGTAATTTTTTTTTAAATCCCGTTTCTTCTTTTCTTTCACATTCTCGTACACTAAAAACATATTGGTATGTAAATACCTCTGAGTTTACTTGACTCGGAATGATTTCGATATAGCATTATACTTCAAGACGCTTTTTGTATGCTACCACGCTTTTATTTCGAGACAAATGCTTTCCATAAGTCTTTATGACTGCATTTCACTTTTTATACGTACAAGGGCTCATTTGGTAATATAGTAAACTCGTTTAACGCTTGATTCGAACGAGATTGGTTTTTCATCGAAATCAAATTCGAAATTGTTCCACAAACGAGCCTCCGACATGAGTTGGAGTACACAGGTTATCTGTACAAATAAAGTTATAATATCGTGGCGAAAAACGAAATTACCTTCTTTTTTATAGCAACGATAATTCACTTGATACTGAATTAATGCAGATGTGTATAGGACATGCATGGATATGTTTCTTTTATGTGCCTATCTCTTTCTCTCTCTCTCTCTCTCTCTCTCTCTCTCTCTCTTTCTTACTTTCTCTTTCTCCATCTATTTGTAAGCCTTTCTATAATGCATATTTATACACTTGTTTTTAAACATTACAAATTTCCATACATTCATGTCACAATGATTTCATGTATCTGCCTTTACTATTCCTTAAATATACCAAGTGAAATTTGGCCTCTGTATTGTCTATTATGCGTGTCCATTATGCGCGAGACAACGATTCTCAGTTCAATTATCATTGTTCAGTTATACAATTGTCTCTAACTGTAATTGTAATCAATTAACAATTTTAATTATCATAAAATGTTAAAAAATAGTCAGTCCGAAGAGGCTCTGCGTATTAAACGCTTGTTTGAAAAATGTTGCTTTTATTACTTATATCATACAATTAATTTTCATATTAGACTTTTTGAGTATGACAAAAATTTACAATCTAGCGAGTTCGCAAGATTTAAATAGTTGCGACGACATTTTCATAGGAATTTCTAACATAGTATTTCTAATTGTTTTCAATCTGAAAATCTAGCAATTTCGGTTGGCAACTCAAAAAATAATAATGAAAAATTATAAAGTGAAGCGTATTCATCCATGAAAATAATCATGCGCGAAATAAACCGTCCACCTCACTAAATACGAGAATCATTCACGGTTGTTATTTTCCAATGCCAAATAATTTTGTATCTTAATCTTAATACAAATCAGGCATGTAGAATCGTTGTTTTCACTGGTGTCTGCTTATTATTTTCAGCTGCATCATAATTGCACATTTGTATTCATCATTTCGTTTCATGGTCGTCAGTGAACAAATGGAGTAATTATCGTTTTCCAGTTATCGAGCCATGAATGAGCATTGAAACAAACAGCAATTTAGGAGGAACTTCATAAATATGTTGAAGGTTATTGGAATCACAAGTACAGCTCTTAGATTCTCTCCCTAACTCCCAGTCTCTCATCTCTTCCCTAACACTTATGCCACCTATTTCATTTGAATGCACTGATAAGTCCAATTC
Organism: Allodiplogaster sudhausi; assembly: GCA_945643635.1. Classification (NCBI taxonomy): domain Eukaryota; kingdom Metazoa; phylum Nematoda; class Chromadorea; order Rhabditida; family Diplogasteridae; genus Allodiplogaster; species Allodiplogaster sudhausi. The sequence goes on along the minus strand of CALZFC010000331.1, from coordinate 1,178,945 downwards.
CACGCATGAATATCCATCCAAGGCAGTCTGTTTCTACAAGTGCTGTCAAATGTTACTATAATTTAATGTTGGTTAATAATAAAACTTAATTTACTAAAAATAATTAGAAATGGAATCAAACAAATTTTTTTAAAGAGAAGGAAATTCTACTGTAATCTTTTTGTATTTTCCTGACTGTTGTGATCGTGTCTCTCTAAATCACATGCTCTTACGTCCTTTTGTCAGGCAAAAATGCGCGAATTCAAGAGTGAGTTTTTGCGCTCCTTTCTAAAAGTTGGCTCGTTTTTAAGGAGTTCTTAAAAGAAAAGACACCGAATGATTCGCGAGTTCTTTGCCGTATGCTTCGTACTGACATGCACGCTCAATGCGCTCATGCTATTTCTGCTGCTGAAGAGAAAGGTTGGTGGTCACTTTGATCCCAGCCTTCAATGGAATTACATACATATGGATATTATACACCTATTCAATCATCTCGCCATTTACATCCGATATCTTGCTTATATATATAGCTTCTTATAGTTTTCTTTCATTTTTTTCCACTACAATAAGTAACATCCCAGAATCATAAGAAAAATTACGCTCGTTTACAAGCTATCCACAGCAGCGAAAATGGCATTTGACAATCAATCTGTAAACTTACAACCTTGTTTATGGCAACAAAATGTTCATTATGGCGATACTTTCACATACTGTCTTTTAAGTGTAGAGAAAATATAGCTACTCAAATAGATACTTTACAGTAACAAACACTAGAAAGTATGAAAAAAGTTATAATTTTTTTATATTCAGGTTACAATAGTAAACATGAGTATGATGGATATGCAAGATATTCGCTATCAATAACAATAATAACAATCAAAGTGCAATAAATCACCATGGAAGAACTATCATGTTTTTGTTTTGTTACATTTCAAATAGTATAATGTGACCTACGCAGAGCGCAATGCTGGCCGACTACCGCTACGTCCTCATGCTGGCGACCATCTGCGACGTTGCGCATGCCTTCTCGATTGCTTCGTATGCGCCGGTTGGCCATTTAGGCAATTAATAATTTCTTTCGCCAACAATAATATAATACGACCCTATTTGTATGATTATAAGTGTTAAGGAAATTCATTTTCGATCAATTGTTCATGCCCCTGAGGTACAAGTACTATTTACGGCATAAAGATAATAAAATTGTACCTATTCATGCAGATTTAGTTAACAGGTAAAATAGATATTAATATGTAATTCGAGAACGAGAAAAAAAGAAAAAAAGGAGAATTCTTCCAGCTCGTCCACTACGCGAACGGTCTGCTCGTGCTCGCGTCTCGCGCCGAGTGTGCGCCCGTGTGCTTACCGCTCTTCGCCTCCGTGCACGCCAACTACTTTGCGAGCTTCGCGCTCATTGCTGCAGGCTTCGTCTATCGTCTGCTGTTGCTGTCGAGGTGTGTGTTTGAGACCGATTAATTTAACAGTTTATCGTAGTATCAGGTCTATTGTGAGAGATGGGCACAGGGATGTTAGACCGATTCAATGAGCAAAGAAAAACTCACGTTTGAATTGGCGCCTTTTTGCCTGAATCAGGGCTAGAATCAGGTAAAAGGCGCGAATTCAAATGTTTAAAGAGACAATGGCGGGATATTGAAAATATCATACTGCTGAGTTGTTTTCACTTGTTTCTTTTCTTTTCAAGTACTTCCATCTTTCCAGATGGAAGCCGCCCTCGTGGCTTCGTGGCTGGCTCGGGAAGACGGCCGCGGCGGCCGGCCTCGCTGCCGTCACAGCCGAGTACACCGCCGCCGCCGTCACCGTCTTTACGCTTCCGCCAGAGACAGAGGCGCGCGCGGCTGTTGCCGTTGGGGGACGCGAAGCGTACGGCATCGACTTTAGTGTCATCGACGTCAGATTAACTATTTATTGCTACTGTATTTCGCCAAATTAGTGACCCAGTGGTGCAATTTCTCAATACGCTATTGGTTTGCAATAAAAAGGAGGTGCTAGTCGAGGACATCCGGTTTCTAACCTTTTTACTATGTCATCTTTTTTTTATCGCATGAATTATATCAGGTCATAAGTTACAGTGTAGCTAGTAATCACCAACTTCGGCAAAGTAATAGAGTAGTTAATTAACATAATTAATTTTTCAAAAAAAAAAACAAAGTCAATGACTGCAGTGGCAGCATATCGCGCTACTCGTGCTCATGGTCGCGCACGAGGGAGCGGTGCTCGGGGCGATCGCTGCGAGCGCGATCCGCATCGATCGAATCATCCGTGGCGACGCTGTCTCGGCTCGCGCCTCCGCCATGCAACGCGTCGCCTTCCGCATGCTGCTGCTTCAGGTTGATCGCACGATCGAGAATGGTGGCTTCGCGCATCTGTACTTATCGATCTATATACATTTATTCAATCGATATCGAACGATACCTTTGTAAATCATGGTAGATCACAAAACACTTTTTATGATCTACCATGATATCAGATGAATGACATATATTTAAAAACATTATTTAATTTATTTATTAATGATCTACCTACGACCTACGGTCATATCGATTTCATGCCGCGAATCCGCTCGTGTTCATGGTCGCGCCGTTCGCAATCGTGCTGTCTCCTCCGCTCGCTCGCTTCGGCCTCGTGGCCACGGTGCTCGTCGCGCTGCCGCCCATCATCAATCCGGTATGGTGCGGGTAGTATTCTTTTATAATATTTTATTTTTATTTCATTTATAAACATGAAAAAAATTGTTAAATTCGCTTACCAATAGAGAGCATCGGTTGTGTGGAATAGGAGTCTTTAACGTGCAAATTAAAAATTGATATTCAAAAGTGAGATGTATGAACATATGCTTTAGAGGATTGATAATCTTGAAGATAATCGTCATTTCGCTGACGAAGGAGTACCGCGGTATGGTCGTGTCCTTTGTCGCCTGCCGCCGTCGCCGTCGGCTTACGGTGCAGCAAGCGACCACGGTGAGTTGCGCTTCCAACGCCGCCGCCGCGCCGGCAACACTCGCGAGCGGTTCAATCAACAACAACTCGAGCAGACTCTGAAACTCGATCAACAATTCTACTACGCCTTTTAAAGCTGCCAAATAAAGGAGATGTCATTTTCGCCCCCAATTCTTCACTCTCATTGTGATCCTTTAGGAACACAACAATAGAGGGGGAAAGACAAAGAGCAATAGAAAGGGAAACACGTAAATCACTTGAGAGTATTGCCGAGAGATATGCAAACAATTAATTACGGAGAGAAAGAGAGGACATATGAGGATTGCGCTCCGCATATCCATAATTGTTGTCTACCATTGTAGCCGGAATATATATAAAAAAAATTTACTTTTTCTTACTTTTCAAATTTTTTTTACCTTGTCCTTGTTACAGTAAAGTATCTACCTGAGCGGATACCTTACCGCAACTATGTTTAAAATAGAATTTGTGGGAAGTATCGCCATAATGAACATTGAAAACATGTTTACGGTTGTTTTTACAATGTGGCGAGAATAAGATATTGGAGCTTCACATTTATGACTTAGGTTAATAATTATAAAGAATACAGCAATTATTTCGCAAACGGCTTGCGATCAATTCGAGCATACATATTATGCAGTTGTTAGGGTAATAGCGGAATTATTACGGTTTAGACTTTGATTATTGCGTATTTTCAATTGGTTTCGTCTCCGATCTCAACCTGAAAATAAGTTCTTCAGTCCTTCTGCGAATCTGCGAATGTGTTCATCAATTTAAGGCTCCTGCAAAGTTTGACTGGGGCGCTGTCTGAAAGGAACGGAAATTCCTACTTTATCAGAAAAGAAACATAGCATGATTTATTTACAATATTCATGGTGTAATTATTACTGATACTGAATTTGCACTGCGAACACCAATGGATATTTCCAAAATATCATTAGGGACAAACAAAAAGGTAAATATGTATAATTCCGTAATATTTTCTGGAAGACTAGTTCTTCAAGCATTCATTTTTTCTAGGAATCATTTGTGGGAATGCACCGTCTAATGTTTCTAGCACGAAACATTTGTGAAAATGCACGTTCTAATCGGCCAAGAATTGCGAGAAACTCGTGAATCATACGATCAATTCCTTTAATGTCTATCACTTCTGCTGCATCAAAGCGACGAGTCTCGTCTTCAAATTTGCGTCTAAAAATGGTGCGAATCGATGGGATGCGCTTGTCCATGAACGCGATAGCGGGAGCGAAATTGTGCTCAAAGAAGAACATGCTATCAAGACTGCGATCTTTGCTGCGCGGCTCCTTCAGATCAAAGTAGGCTCCTTCAGATCAAAGTATACTGGTTCGCCTTCACTCGGCTTCGTATTGTTATAGTTTGTCCACGGTCGTGGCGGCGCAAACTTGAGCACAGAACGCAACTCCGTAAGGCCAATAAGCTCTACCACTTCTCCGAACAACTTCTCACTGATCATATACGCATAAAAGTATCTAAGTATGTTGCACGATAGCTGCTCATGATCTCGATTGTTCAAGCAGGATGCGGCAATCTTCGCCAACTCGGCGTCGCTATCGAAGAGTTTCGAAGACGTTGTCAAGTTGGTGTCTGCTGTTGACGATGAAGTCGTCCAGTTTGAGTCTTCACTGATGCTATCTGCCGTAGTTGGTGTTGAGAGCGAAGTAGCATTGCTCGTGAGGCTGATGCTACCTGAAGGTTATATGTTTGTATTATGTATCTACATACATACCATACGTATGCATACCTATTTAAGCCAAAAACAAAACAAAAAAAATAACTGTTCATCCATCTTAGATATTTATCTCGGTGGTATAAAAAACCCAGTTTGCGTCGCCCAGAGGTGTGCGTGCGCTACGAAGCTTGGCTCGATTTCTATTTATCTCGTTTCGCCACTTTCTCTCTCACACATTCACAAGTTTACAAGTTTATTCCACAATCAGGGACTGGGCGCGGTGGGTGAGTGCAAGGTGAAAGGCATCGGAATTTTTGTTGAATTTTTGTTGTATAAATATAGTTGTATGGATGAATATTTTTAGGCCTTACTTGCTTCTAGGAGCGTCCCGAAAATGAGGCAGATAACGAGTGTAGTCTCCATCTAGTCACCCGGAAATAATGTATTTGGAAGCATTTATGTAAGAGAGGTATGTAAGTGGCGAAGCGAGATAAAAGCTAACCGAGAATGAGAAAAGCGAGAGACAAAAAGTTGAGAGGAAATAATATATTAATATTTATAAAAAAAACATATAATATTTTTTAAGTACAGTAAGTGTGTTTTACTAGGTATCGAAAAAAAATACACCAGATTGTAAGGAAAGGGGGGAAAGAGAGAAGAACACGACCCCAATTCACTCGCACAACCTAACAACTTCGAGACGAAGGTGAATTTCTCCTGCTATTTCACTATGGTCAAGTTTGGGTGGTGAGAGAGGCAGAGAAAGAGATACGGAGAGAGAGTGTATGCTACATCTTCGTGAGTTGTTGATTATCAACGTCCATTCAAGTCAAAATGTTAGAACTCATTGGGATTGCTACTCTATTACTGAAATAAGGAGAGTTATTATAACAATTCTGTTAATTCAAGCACAAATGTCTCGAAATGTTTTCACGCGCACATGTTCACTAATTGGTAGAGAGCAAATCGGCCCGGCCCTTTGCAAGGCCCCCGAAGGCCGGGCCAGGCCTGGCCCAACCTACATAGAGCCCAGCCCTGTAAGCCCAATGTGAGAACTTCTATCTCTCTCTCTCTCTCTCTCTCTCTCTCTCTTTCTCTGCCATACACTCTCTCTCTGTCTCTCTTTCTCTGCCATACACTCTCTCTCCGTCTCTCTTTCTCTGCCATACACTCTTTCTACCCAAACTTGATCAGAGTGTGACAGTAGGAGAGATTCCTTTCATCAAGAATGTTAATTTTCGCGAGAGCAATGAGGTCGATCGGATGGCCTTATCTCTTTCTCCCTCTTTCCTTACAATCCGGTGGGATCTTTCGATCCATAGTTAACACATTAATTGATTTTTTTTCAAAATATTTTAAGCGAATTTTATAAATATTTATATACTACCACTTTACTAATTGTCTCTCGCTTTTGCATTCAGGGCTTGTATTTATCTCGCTTCGCCACTTACCGTATTTTCTCTATTAGTACCCCTCCCTCTATTAGAACCCCCCTTTAATAGTGCCCCCCTCCCGCAAGGGTATTGAAAAATAGTAGCCCTCCCTCTAATAGAACCCCCCCCCTCCAATAGTGCCCCCCCTAATTGTCTAATAGAGACGTACCTGGGATCTATCCTTGAGGTATATCTATCCTTGAGATCTATCCTTGGGATCTCTTCCCAATGAAATGATTGCGAATTCATTCAAAATGTAAGTTAAAACGGATATTCCAGTGATGATTCCAATGAAGAAGAGCCATAATTCGCCGTTTTTGAGAATAAAATGTTGTTATCAAACATTTAGTCAATCACATTGAAAAATAGTGCCCCTCCCTCTAATAGAACCCGTCCTCTAATAGTATCCCCCTCTCGCGAGGGTATTGAAAAATAGTATACCCGGGGGCACTAATAGAGAAAATACGGTACCTCTCTTACATAAATGCTTCAAAATATGTACATTATTTCCAGGTGACTAGATGGAGACTACACTCGTTATCTGTCTCATTTTTGGGAGGCTCCTAAAAGCAAGTAAGGCACAGAAATATTCATCCAAACAACTGTATTTTTACAACAAAAATTCTACAATAATTCCGATGCCTTTCATCTTGCCTTCACCCACCGGGCCCAGTCCCTGATTGTGGATTAAACTTAAAGACTTGTGAATGTGAGAGAGGTAAGTGGCGAGGCGCGTTAAATAGAAACCGAGCCAAGCTTCGTAGCACACCCACACCTCTGGGTGAAACTGAGTCTTATATAAACACCTAGATAAGATACTTATCTAGGTATCTTAGATGGTTGAACAGATAATTTTTTTTTGTTTTTCTGGCTAAAATATGCATACATATGGTAGATACATAATAACCTTCAGGCAGCATCAGCCTCATCAGCAATGCTACTTCGATTTCAACATCAACTACGCCAGATAGTATCAGTGAAGACACAAACGTGACGACGTCATCGTCACACCAACTTGACAACGTCTTCACCACTCTTCGATTTCGAGGCCAACTTGACCACGTCTTCGCCACTCTTCGATATTGCCGCCGAGTTGGCGAAGATTGCCGCATCCTGCTTGAACAATCGAGATCATGAGCAGCTATCGGGCAACATACTTAGATACTTTTATGCCCAATTTATCAGTAAGAAGTTGTTCAGAGAAACGCTAGAGCTTATTTTCCTTACGGAGTTGCGTTCTGTGCTCAAGTTTGGGCCGCCACGTCCGAAACTCTTTACTGAAACGTTTCCCAGTGAAGCCGAGCCAGCATCTGCGCCCAACATCGAGGCCTACTTTGATCTGAAGGAGCCGCGCTGCGATGATCGCTGTCTTGATAGCATGTTCTTCTTTAAGTACAATTTCCCTCCCGCTATTGCATTCTTGGACAAGCGCTTCCCCGCGATTCGCACCATTTTTAGACGTAAATTTGAAGATGAGATTCGTCGTCGCTTTGATGCAGGAGGGGTAGTGATAGACAGGAAAGGAAATGACCATATGATTGACGAGTTTCGCGCGATTCTTGACAAAGTAAACGGTGCAATTAAACAATTGTATAATGTAACGTATGAATGTTACTTGGCCAATAAAATGCGTCAAGATTGAAATATAAATGCAGATATTCCCTTCGTATCTTTCTTTTCATATGGCGGCTTCGTCATCCAAAACCCCTTTTAGCATTCTTATTTTATTGTATACATTTTGCATGCATTTGCTTAGTCTGCTTTGTTCTCGTTACTGTACTGTTGAAACCCGCGCACCCACATGCACTCTCTCGGCCGCCTAACGGCCGCACACTCTCTCTCCCTCTCTATGCTCCGCCCCCTCGGGAGAGGGCGCGCCAGAGAGGGACTCTGCACGACTGCAACGCGGCTGGTTCGAGCACCGACCGCAAGCCAGGAGGCATAATAACAGGTCGGTCATTACACATTATTAGGTCTAGATGAGGAGTCAGGCTTTAGGCGGCCTGGCTTCTTACAGTACAAAGACAAATATATGGTTTAATTACCGACCGGGTTTGAGGTAAATTATATCGTTGAAATTGTGATTCCAAGCCGAAACGCATTTTCACATTGTTTTCTCAGCCTTCCGGGCATCATACAAACATAATTTATCGAGAGCGAACCCTTACAAATGCAGAGAAATCGAGAGTGAACATCGTGGCAGCTGCCCTGCTGTGGGCACTTCCATCCAATCATTTCTCCTGTACTCCTCTCTCCAACCATACAAAAAAAACCCTCTCTGTCCATATTCCCTCCTTCATATTCCGATATTCTAACTTCATATTCCTCAATCAAAAAAAAATTAATGAATGACGCTGTTGAGAAAAGATTGCTTCTTTATCACGGAACAGAATGTGGAGAAATCAGAGATGGAGAAAAGAATGTGCCTCCTCGAAGGCGGGAAAATACTTCCACAACTCTGGGAGGGGATTCAGATGGCTGGGCATCAACAACAGAATAAAAGAGATGACGCACACTTCAGACTGTGTCGCCCAAAGCTCATTGTCGTGTCCTGTGCAGGTGTTTGCGGTTTGTTGCTGTTCAACGAAAGCTGGACGAGATGCAAACAATTGATGATGGAGAGACAGAGAGGAGCGTCGAGCGAAAGTGAGCGTGAGGTTAAGTGAGAGAGAGAGAGTGTGTGTGTGTAGGATGCAGAGAAGAGAGAGAGAGAGCGAAAGAGAGAGAGAGAGAGCGAAAGAGAGAGAGAGAGCGAAAGAGAGAGAGAGAGAGAGAGAGCGAAAGAGAGAGAGAGAGCGAAAGAGAGAGAGAGAGAGAGAGAGCGAAAGAGAGAGAGAGAGAGAGAGAGCGAAAGAGAGAGAGAGAGAGCGAAAGAGAGAGAGAGAGAGAGAGAGAAAGAGAGAAATACCGCCCTCATTCATCATCGGCGGTAAACATCCTGGCGCATGGGAATGTGGTTGTGTCACTGAACTGTTCAAACGAGAAAGGTTCGGAATCATTTTTTGTAGAAGCGTATTAATAATTTTTTTACGCGTGTTATTAGTGGTATTCAGGCAGCATCGAGCTCACCAGCATCGCTTCCTCATCAACTGCGCCAGAGAGTATCACTGAAGACACCAACTTGACGAAGTCTTCGCCATTCTTCGACTCCACGTTGATGACGTCATCGCCAACTGCCGACAAGAACTTGACGAAGTCTTCGCCACCCTTCGACTACGACGCCGAGGTGGCGAAGATCGCCGCATCCTGCATGACCAAACGAGAACATGAGCAGCTATCGGGCAACATAGTTAAGCACAATCTTGCGCGAATTATCAATGTGAATTTGATCAGCGAAGTGGCAGTGCTGATAGGCCTTACTGAGTTGCGTGATGTGCTCAAGTTTGGGCCGCCTCGTCCGTGGACACACTTTAACTATACGGAACCGAGTGAAGTCGAGCTAGCATGTATATCGAGGCCTACTTTGATCTGAAGGAGCCGCGGAGCCCAGAACGCAGTCTTGATAGCACGTACTTCTTTGAGCACAACTTTCCTCCCGCTATCGCGTTCTTGGACAAGCGCTTCCCCGCGATTCGCACCATTTTTAGGCGTAAATTTGAAGAAGTGATCGGTAGGTTTGATGTGATAGACAGGAAAGCGATAGATCAAATGATTGACGAGTTTCTCGCGATTTATAACAGAGTAGACCAACCAATTTCAAAAATGTTTTTTCACAAATGTAGATACTATGACTGCTCTCATGAATGCATGAAGATCTAGCATTCAAGAAAATTTTATGATATCTCATATTTGCCTTTTTCTGTTTGTCTCTCATGATATTTTGGCAATGATTCTAAAGACTAGAAATATGTATGTCTGTTATTTACATGTAGTGTTCGCAAAAATATTCATTTTTAACCGAAGTAAATGCCTTTATTCACTTGAAATTATGCATCCATGTTTTTTTCGAAAGAATGCGGCCTTACGATCCTCTTCGCATCATAGTCTTGCCAACGGTGCTTCTGAAGATTTTTTGAACTTTGTTGTGCTGTTTTAAAAGTTCATTTATTAATGTAATGTCTCACAGGTGAATTTAAAAGAACAAATAAACTTACTTAAAAAAGGACGCAAGGAAATGCAAGCGTGCCAGCTGCTTTTCCTTCTGTCTCGGAAAGAGATTGTCCTTGCCATTGACTACGACGTCAATGTGGGTGGCTAAGCCCATTGTACGGCCTTATTTCGTATAAGGTGCTAATTCCCATATCGGCGTCGCACATAAATGGCCTGTATCGCCTAAATGGTTAATGTTTGAAAGGTGATGTTAAAAGATATAACTCTACTAACGTTTTGTTACCAATTTGTACGTTATAGAATTGCTAATTTATAAAAAAAAAAACCTATTCACCGATCTTGTTTACGATTCGTCTGCACTGGTCATGTATGGCTCACGAGGGATAGCAGCTGAAAATATCGAAGATAACATTTTTTTTTTATTAATTATGAAATAAAGAAATTTTAAGAAAGCAGGAGGTACATATGTGCATTCGATGGTGTCAATAGGGCTGCGCCATTGGACCGGAGAGCAGTATTCATACATGGTACAAAGAACAATTTCGTTGCTTTCGGGGGCCCTGTGGCAGAATGCTTCCAAGTGCTTCTCGCAATCAGTCTTTCGGCGGGGTTTAAATACACTTTCCACAAGATACATAGCTGTTCATTCGGCAAAATTCTTCTTCTTGCCTGAATAAAAAATAAATAAATTTTTAAGCCATTATCAATTATTATACTTATTCTGTTGTATTTTTACTAATATTATTAGCTTCAATTTTTCCAAAGTACCACTATTTATTTGAAAACAGGACAAATTTAAATTTAAATTTAATAAATATTTAATAATAAAAGAACGTTTTAAAGAAAGAAAAATTTACTTAATGAAAAGTAATCAAAAAGTTCGATAAAAAGGCAAACAATTTACTTTGAACATTCATAATTCATTAATTTTGTAATTTTCTTTAGAAAATCAACAAAAGATTTTGAAAACGATAAATAAATATTAAGATTGTACCTTTCCGATGTATGCGGAGTGGTTTCGGCTCATCCTTTACTTGAGTTGCTCTGTCTATGAGAGCATGGCAAAGATCTGAAATATTGTCTCCGGTGTGAAGGAATGAAGAATAAACGGGAGTAGCGAGTGTATTGCTTAACTACGCGAGTGTCATCCGGATACGGTAAGAAGTTTTTGAAGAAAAATAATAAAAGAGCTGCGGAGTTGATTGCAAAGCCAACATATGTATTATATGAATGCATTTAAATTCATCGATTATCGGGATTTTGAAATGTGGGAAGAGTAGAAAGAAGCGATTTTTTCAAGGCATTGTTGTCGTATCGCGTCTAGTGAAGAGAGATACGTTAATTTTGAAAAAAAACGATACCTGACAAGGTGCAGGCGTGGTGAACTGAGGCTGAGAGGGGGAGTGGAGATGAGAGATAGAGAGCGAGAGAGAGAGAGAGGCTAGAGAGAGAGAGAGTAAGAGAGAGAGCGAGAGAGAGCGAAAGAGAGCGAGAGAGAGCGAGAGAGAGAGCGAGAGAGAGAGAGCTAGAGAGAGAAAGCGAGAGAGAGAGAGAGAGCGAGAGAGCGATATGGCTTGGAAAGCTGAGGAGTATGAAAATGAAAAAAATACATTTGCTGTCAGAGATCCAGTGGCAGAATGCTTCCATGTTCTTATCAGTCTTTCGGCAGGGTTTTAGTACATTTTCTTCATTTTTCACTTGACAGCTGTCCATTTTCAACGCTCGTAATGCAGAGGCCTGAGGAAGATTGAGAGAGAGAAACAGAGAGAGAGAGAGAGACAGAGAGCACAGAGAGAGACGGAGATAGAGACAGAGACAGAGACAGAGAGAGAGAGAGATAGATGAAAAGTGATTCGTCTTTGACTTTGCCCTAATGTCTGGCTTAGCCGCTTCTCGTATCGCCTCACTCCTTTCCTATGATTCGCTTGCGCCACAGTCGCTTATCAACAAACTGCAACATCTTTCATGCCGAATAAGCATCCTTCTGCCTGTCAATCCAACAATAGTCGTAATAATAGACCGCCTGATCTCTCTTCTTATGTGTGCTTATCGGTCATGTGTTGCTATCCTTGAATTATGCCATTTCTTAGTAAGATATCTTGTTATTCAAAATCTTTGGCCACTTTGTTTTGCCAATATCCACCAATTTTGTGGCTGGTGTGCATATTTTGATATCAATTTGTACAACATAGTGTATATTTAATGGTAGATTCAGGAAACAGTTGAATTCCGATTGTCCCACATATTAAGTGAGAAAAACTAAATGGTTAATAAATAACTAGAGAAATAAATAAGTAAACAGGATATCCTCGCAGCTCATCGAGACGAGCTCGGCGCGTATCTACAGCTTCGGTGCCGGCAGATAATTATTCATTATTTCAAAGTATTCCTGGTAAGCATCTTTCTGGCTGTCAATCCTGAAAAAATGACGCCAGTGATGAAAGAGATATAAGCTTTATCATCGACCAGAATGTAGAGAAATCAGCGATGGAAATGAGAATGCAATCGAAGATGGGAGAGTACTACATTTATTAGAATTAAACATAAAGTTTATTTACGCATTCCTTAGTGAATCGTTGAGGTGAAAATATAGCGAGAAAAGGAGAACAAATAATAATACACTATTCAGTCGCGCATCAGCTATGAGAAGGTCGCTTTGTTTTCTGACCATTTACTTGAGAAGCACTTCAGACTGAGTTGTCAAATACCCTTTATAGATTTCTGCATGTGTTTGAGGTTCGCTACTGTTTCATTACGGAATTTGAATATTTTTTCTTGATGATCCGTATGCAAATTCGTTATCCTCAATAACTAAATTAAAATATATATATATAATTCAAGCTATATTTTATAGATATAAGATTAAGAAACACCTCTTGTTCAATAAGTCTCCGATTGCTCCAGTAAGTTGAAATGCTGATGTGAATTAGGATATGCAGTCAGTGACATTGGTAGGACAGAAATAAATTGGTGCATTTTACCTTAGGCAGGGGCGTGTTAAGAAGCTGTAAATACACGATAATTACTAGCAATAAGTGTCGATTAAATCTTATTAAATGAATATATGTGCATGCTTACGTTGAAAACCACGTCCAGGAACTTTTAGCAAATAGAGCAGCACCACACCTATGTTTTCAGCTCCGTTCTTGTTCTCTATCTGAAAATTCGGTTAGAACGATTGCACTTGACCTCCTTAGTGTGTTTCCATGGAAGTATATTTGACAGTAATTAGATTTAAAAAAAAAACGTATTAACTCACTAATCAATGCACATTCTCGTGATGTGTGCGCATGGCAACGTGCACGATGCGTCGTTACGGGAAGAGCTTTTTCTTTCATGCCTTATACGATCGAGCAAGTAGCCCAGACGCACTCGCCACGTTTTCAGCTTTGATGTCCTAAATGTATCCACAAATTGATGGGGGAGGGTGAAAGGATTTTAAAAGATTACGCTGCAAATGGTACATGCAAATTTGCACATTATTTAACAGCCAAAAAATAATCACCGTTCCCACGTCTCCCATCACTCGGGCGCATTCCTCGCAGTTTGGAAAAGGGGCTGAAAAGTGAGAGATAGCCTATTTTATGTAAATGCCTGAAATAAAGGAATTGTGTTTAAAAAAAAGTAGGACTTACGGTGCCTCGAACCACGAAGGATGCGCAGCGCTCGTACTCCAGAGAAGCAGGGCAGTAAAAGGCACAAACTGCAACTCCTTTTATACGCTCTAATCTCGAATGCCTAAAAGCATTGTGAACAGCCTGAGATACCTACGAATCGATTAGGTTTGGAATGATTACAGTCGAGGCTCAAAGTGAGAGAAATCAAAGAAAAGAAGGCTAGAAGTGTAAATAGATTTTAATATAACCGTTGGCACCTTTCCGATGTATGTAGAATTATTACTTCTTTCGATGAAAGGATCTGCAAAAAACGGTCATACTATATGTATGTATATCTCGTTTCTTTAATAAAAAAAATCAGGCATGTCTTATTAATAAAGAAAATCAATTGATAAAAGATCGATGGGTTTTTATTATGCGTTTGTACAGAAATACATTAAAATATAATGATTTCAATAATGTTTGGGAGTTATAAAAAGTGAAAAAGCAGAGATGAAATTTAACATCTGTAAGTTTCCACCTTGTCGATGGATGCGAAAACTGTTGTTTATATTGAACATTGAGTTTTTCTTTAGACGTTGCTCTGTCTATGAGAGCAGGCTGAATATACAGCCTTCTATTAGACCAAATGATTAAGAAGCAAATTAAAGGAATAAACCTGTAAATGAATTGAAATATTTCGAATTCAAAAAAGAACACAGTCAAAGGATAGGGAGACAAAGCATTTAGAGACGGAAAAGAAATTCTTCTGGCATATTGATCAAGAAATGTGCCGAGAGCGAAAGTGCCTTGATGCGGAGTGTTGCAGCGGAGAGAGACTGATAAGATTAAAAAAAACCTGGTGCGGCACAATGTGGAGAGAGAATAAAGAGGGGTGTAGGAAAGACTTATTGAGAAGGAGCAAGAGATAGAAAAGTGACAAAAAGAGACAGCGAGAGAGAGAAAGAGGTCGAGCGGCAAAAAGAGAGAGAGAGAGAGAGAGAGAGAGAGAGAGACATTGTTAGAAACTGACCATATGATTGACGAGTTTCGCGCGATTCTTGATTAAGTAAACAATTTTACAATTGTATCGTGCAAGTTATGAATGCGTGTTCGCCAATAGAATGGTTCAAGATTAATATATAAGTGTAGATATTTCCTTTTCATATGACAGCTTAGGACTAATTGTATACTATGAAGGAAGAATGCTAAAAGGGGTCATCCAAAACCCCTTTTAGCATTCTTCCTTCATAGTATACAATTATACACGTATTTGTAATCTGTTTTGATATCTTTACGGTACTGATGTAAGTGACCCAAGCTTGAGGTAATTTTCAACATATGCCTTTGCTTAATTGATCCATGCTCAATTCATCAAAGTATGCTTGAGAAGCATTTTATTTTTTGCCTGTCAATCCAAAAAATGACGCCTCTGATAAAACATAGTGCTATATCACAGAACAGACTGTAGAGAAAGCACTGGTGGTGAAGAGAATGCCTTGCAGACGGGGTAGTACTGCACCAACTCTGAGAGGCGATTCAGTTGAGCATTAGCGACAGAACAAAAAAAAGAAGGTCGACTTTACTCGATGCACTTTAGAGTTGTCGTTTCCTGCACAGGTGTTTGAGGCCTACGGAATTGGCAATATTTTTGGTGATCCCTGTGCAAATTAAATTAGAACATAAAATTCTAGCTATAATTTATAGATATAACAGTAAGAAACACCTCTTGTTCAATAAGTCTCCGATTGCTCCAGTATCTTGAAATGCTACTGTGAATTCTCGGATATGCAGTCAGGATCATTGGTTGGGCAGACGCTAACTGGTATAGGCATGTTGATCATTGTCAATGACGAGTTGAGAAGCTGAAAATACACGATAATCAAATATGATCTGAAATAATTATGTCAGCGTGAAAGTAAGTAACTCGATGAAATCTTATTAAATAAATATACATACATAGATGCTTACTTTGAAAACCACGTCCAGGGACTTCGAGCAAGCCGAGCAGCTCCACTCCCCTCTTTTTATCGCCTTTCCTGTCGTCGATCTGAAACGTTAGATGTGATATTTTCGATAAGAAGGATTATACAAGTAACCTTTATTATGCTAACATGGTTGTACATAGTAATTAGAATGAAAAAAAACAAATAAACTTGCTAATCAATGCATATTAGACAGTAATTATGTTTGACATTAAATAGATTTTAAAATAACAAATATGTACACTTACTAATCAATGCATATCCTCAGTACGTGTGCGCAGGCCAGAATGCACGATGTGTAGTTACGGGAAGAGCTTTCTCTTTCATGTGCAATATGATCGAGCAAGCAGCGCAGCTCCACTCGCACTTTTCTGATTTCATGTTCTTCCTAAATGAGTCCACAAATTCATAGCGGGGAATGGATGTTAAAAGATCACGCTGGAAATGGTATATGCAAATTTGCACATTATTTAGCAGACAAAAATAATCACCGTTCCCACGTCGCCCATCACTCCGGGACATGCCTCGCAGTTTTTAAATGGGCTGAAAAGTCAGAGACAGCCTATTTTATGTATATTACTGCGTGGAATAAATCAATTATGTTTACAGGACTTAAGGTGACCTCGAACCACGAAGGATGCGCAGCGGTCGAACTCCAGAGAAGCAGAACAGTAAAATACACAAACTGCAAACAACTTTTTATTCGCTCTAATCACAAATGCCTAAAAGCATTGTGAACAGCCTGAGGTACCTACTACGAATGCCAGTTTGGAGTACTTCAGGGCATAAGTCCATTAGGAATGACAAGAGTCGGGGCTCAACGTGAGAAAATAAAGAAAAGGATACTAAAATTGTAAATAGATTGTAAGATAACAGTTGGCACCTTTCCGATGTATGTAGCATTGTTACGAGATGTTGTCATTCTTTCGATGAAAGGATCTGCAAAAAACCGGTCATACTGTATGTATGTATATGTCTTTTCTTTAATAAAAAAAATTGGGCTTGTCTTATTAATAAAGAAAATCAATTGGTAAAAGATCGATGGATTTTTATTATGCGTTTGTACAGAAATACATTAAAATATAATGATTTCTGTAATGTTTGGGAGTTATAAAAAGTGAAAGAAATGAGTTGAAATTTAACATATGTATGTAAATTTCCACCTTGTCGATGTATGCGAAAATTGTCGTCTATCATGAAATTAGAGTTACATAAGACATTATTGCTCTGTCTACGAGAGCAGGCGATATCTGAAATATCCAGTCTCTCAATGAGAACGAATAATTGCGAAGTAAATTAAATGAATAAAAACGTAAAATAAATAAAGTAGTTTAGAGTTCAACACAGAACACATCCAAAGGGTAGTATATTAGGTTAGCGCGAATAAAGCAATAAAATGAGATTAGAAGGTTAGCAACCCGATTAACTGTGATTAACAGAGGAATGAGAGAAAGTGATCAAGAGTATGGCAGTGAGAAACAAGGATAGAGAAAGAAAGAAAAGAGGAGAGAGATAAAGAGAGAAAGAGAGAGTAACTGAAGCATCGGAGGAGTTATGGAGATAGAGAAAGAGATAAGGAAGGTATTAAGAGATAGAAAAGAAATTTGTCAGATCTGTGGCTTCTCTCCTATTATGATCAAGCAACTAGCAGAGAGCAGAAGCGCTTTTGTACGTATTGATGTGGAGTGTTGCGCCTGGTGGGGAGTGCAGCGTAAAAAGAGACTGATAAGAAAAAAAGCCTGGCACTGCTCAAAGTGGAGAGAATAGAGAGAAGCATATAAGAAGAGTAGAGAGAGCGAGTGAGAGCGAGAGAAAGAGAGAGAAAGAGAGCGAGAGAGCTAGAGGGAGCGATACAGCGAGAGAGAGAGACAGAGACAGAGACAGAGAGAGTGAGAGAGAGAGAGAGAGAGAGAGAGAGATCTAGAGTCCGATCCCTTGCCTGATAAGAGCATGCTCGGATGACTGATGGATTGGTGAAGTTCAAAAGAGAGAGGGAGAGAGAGAGAGAGAGAGAGAGAGAGAGAGAGAGCGACAAATATATACATATGTACACAGAGAGAAAAAAAGAAAGAGAGAGCGGTAGAGAAAGATGGAGAGAGAAATAGAGAGCGGAAGAAAGAGAGAGTAAGAGAAAAGAGGGAGAGAGTGACGAGGAGAGAGAACAAGAGAGACAGAGAGAGAGAGAGAGAGAGAGAATTATACCTGCTACAAGAGATGGTTATAAATTATTCAATGAAAGTATGCATATTCATACGTACTCATTGAGACGTTGAGAAATCTCCAGCTTTATCTATCTCGCCTTGTTCCAGTTATCTCTCAACTTGATCTAGTGACGTCATTGAGAGATAGCTCTGGGAGATGAATTTGATCAGGCTTTGTACGATATCAATTCCGATGTACATGGGTGTCAGCCGCATGAGTCCGATATAGTCCGATATAGTCCTCCTCCCCCCTATCACATTCTCACTCACAATCGTTATGCATCTCACTCGCTCTCTCATTCAGTCTCTCCCTCTCTCTCTCTCTCTTCCTCTCACTCCTTCTTGCCATTGGCCATGTACGAGAACTGCATTCCTTTCTTCTTTATCAATTACGCCTACTTGTTGAGCGGCTTATCTCGAGCCGAACATCACCTTTCTGCTCATTGTCTCAGAGTATAAATACACATCATGCTCATGGTCAGCAACGGTTTAAGAGCAAGAAGAAAGAAGAGAGTTCGTTTATCGGACGGAGGTTCGTCGTGTCTATTATTGCCGTGGTCATTTTCCTTGTTGCTATCTTATCTGTATTCGTAAGTGCCCACACACACACCAATACTTATGCATATCTCCATCTATGTATGTAATTAGGTAACTATTCTCTTTTTTGTTGTTGAACAAAACTAATACAAATGAATAAGTGACAAGTTCAAAAACAAATAATTTGCAGAAAATTCCAAGAGGATGACTTCTTCACTTTGCGCCTCGTCATCGCTTCTTCTGCTCGTACTTCTCCTTGCCAACGTTGCAGTCGCGCAGTGGTGGGGCTGGGGCTACAGTCCGTACTATGGCGGCGGTTGGGGCGGCAATCGACGAGGATGGGGTAACATTTTTATTTTATTATTATTATTATTTTTATTTTTGAATTTTTTTATTCAATTGCATTTTAAAACTATACGTGCGGCATTCTCTTTATTATCTATTATTATCAGCCTCACAATACAACAGAGCCTGTTATATGAATGCTTCAATGAAATTACAATAAAAAGATAAAGCATTTTTGCTGAAGTGGGGAAAGTAATCAACGTCTCCCATCATCCTCATTGAAAAGATCGTGCGGAATTGGATTTTCTGCGGGCAGTGCAATTTTTATAAGTTAAAAAATTAAATTAAATCATCGATAAACTCATCAAATACTTCTTTTGCTTACTGCACATTGTAGTTATGTATGTATTTAGAATCTCTCGCATAACTCGTGCTTTGTATTTCCATTTTTTTTGCACGTTTTATTCGAACATACACTGTTATTAAACATCATTCGCCTCTTTATTTTCTTTGAACTATTCTCTGGGCAACGCTGACGCACATTCCTTGCAGCCGTGATGCTGAATGTCGATTGATAGCTTTGATGGATGATAAGGGCGGACAAGAGTAAGAGGTACGATGCTATAGCATAAGATGATCGCGAACGCCTGTTATTCAAAGGAGTAATTGGCAAGAATCTTTTTTTTTGTTTTGTTAAATAGACACATTTTGTACAACATACATACCGTATTTTCTCTATTTTTGTCCGGGGGCACTATTTTTCAATCCCCTTGTGAGAGGGGGGCACAATTAAAGGGGGGGGGGGGGTTCTATTAGAGGGAGGGGTACTATTTTTCAATGTGATTCGCTAGAAGTTTGTACAACTATTTATTCCTAACAAAAGAGATTTGTTGCTCTTCTTCAATTGAATCATTTTACTGTAAATTTTGAATGAATTTGCAATTAATTCATTGGGAAGGGCCACCAGAATCCGTTCGAGGTACATCTCGAGCCGAGGTATTAGACTAATAGGGGGGCACTATTGGAGGGGGGGGGGTTCTATTAGAGGGAGGGGCACTAATAGAGAAAATACGGTATAACATTCTCGCATTGAATTAAATTACCGTTTTACGAGAGCTGTGCCGTAGACGAGAAAGAGTGAGAGCAGATGCAGAGCCAGATCAAAAGCGGAAAGACAAAAAGATCGAACGGCTCCCAAACGTCCGCAATCTCTTGTCGTAGGTAAAATGTTTTCTTTAAAAAAGTTTATTTATTTATTTATAGGTTATCAAAAAGTAGTAGATATATTTAGTTGAGCACATATACATATCTATTAAAGCAAATATGTACTTTCTGCAATTTGGATGCCTTGACAAATTTAACTTTTTTCCTCTTTCTTCTTCTTTTTCCTAAAAATACAGCTTGGAAGTCAATAATCGATATAATATGAATTGAACAGTGTTACAGAATAGATTCGACATGACAGATAAAGAACAGTAATGTTCGCTACGGATAGAGAGGGAATGAAAATGCATGGACATACATTAGATTCGAGATACTTTATTCTTTCTGCACTCATGAACCATGTATCGAGGAGAACGTCGATCTGGAATGCATCCTTTTTAGGCTAAGCATTTCGTTTTTTTAAATATTCTTTTATAACTTCACATTGAAACCTCTCCTGAATGTATCTTTTCAAAAGCGCCCACCAACGAACCATTCACCATAAACGATGATCCTGTAACATGAAAATGCTTTAATTGGGCATGAGAAAAATAAATTGCAAAATATATATGTATAAACTAAAAATAATAATTGTAGTGATGAAATAAAAAAAATATTATAATGGTAATTATAATAATGAATAATAATAATAATAATACACCATACCGTACTCGTCCACATGCTTGAGCTGGATGGTCGTGCTGAGAAGCGACGCGATTCCTCTGCCCAGCCGCCGTAGTAAAGTGTCGCTTTTTGAGGGGTAATCCTGAGGTTGTTACCCATGAGGGTAAAACCCCTTAGTTTCGCCGGTCATTATCCTGAGGGTAATCTCAGCTGAACGATGATATATTTTCCTTTCGTATATTTTTTGCTGCTGTTTTGAGTCATCCTTGCACCATTCCTGCTTCATCTCCATTCTACTGTCGCTCCCATTTGGGACCATTACGATGCGGACTACAACTACACCTTGCCGCAGCACACTTTATATCCATCATTTTCTTCTTGCAAATACACCTACAGCAAAAACAGCTATTTGTAACAAGAATCTAACAGTGAATGAAAAGCTAAGGGATGGGTCTAAACAAGAGTGCACATGGATATCAGCCTTAATAAAGGGAAAAGAAGATAAGAGGAAGAAAAACAAAAGCACAAAAGAAAAAATCTGCGCAAAATGAATATCGAGCTAGCTATTCAAGCTTCCCAAGAGAAAGGAGAAACAGCAACACAAGGACAGATCATAGGCATCGTAATTCAACAGCATCTCTTATAATACAGACTAAAATGAGGTATTTGTTTAGTAGCAAGATAAACATTGTCCACGCCATCACTGCCTACCAAGTTACAAGGAATATCATATAATAAAGTCGATTTGTAGCACAAAAACTAGTAACTGTGACAAGGAACAACAGACTGTGAGCTGCTGGCTCTTTCACTTTCAATATGCTCCCGAAACCGCAAGCTTAACTTATACCAAAAGAAAAAAGAACAAACACACAGATCACATCCATTCCACATCAAAACAGGAATTTCCAGCAGAAATATGGAATAATGGAAGAATCAAGATTCGAGTATGCATTCCAAATGGCCAAGACGGCACCGAAGGGAATACGGTGGGGAACGGCGAAACAGGTGTTGAATCCCTTGGCGCTGAAGTGAGAGTCGCGGCAGGATCAAGCGTCAGACCAACTGAAGAAGAAATTTTAATTACATATGAAAATCCACCCTATTCAAAGTAGAAAGGGACATTCTCAACTTACAGTATTACAGTATCCCGTAAAATGACCCCTAAAGACGTAAAATGCGCCGAAAAAGGAATAATTCAAATAAAAAGAACATTACCGAGTTGATGAGTCTATTGATGATGGCTAACTAACGTGTGGTCACGTTCAAATAACGAATGAATTAATGAAATGATTTAAAAAAAAGAAAGAACCACGAACCGTCCCGAGTGCACGCGCAATGTGGAGCTGGAGAGTGGAGCTGGAGAGTCGAGCTGGAGAGTACAGCTGGAGAGGCGACGGGAGCATCTCGGTTGGTGGAACAGCGCCGTCTTGCGCGGCTGCCGGTGAGCCCACTTCCATCTTAAGAGATAGAGAGAGTGAGCGAGAAAGAGAGATGCAACTATTAGAATTGATTACACATTCATCTAAAGATCTTCACCCGCGTTGGAAAACAAAACGACAAAAAAGAAAAAGGCCTAGATTGGTGTTAGATTGGACTAGATTGGTGTCAGTTGTATCTATTCTAAGAAAAAGACACATGATCAATCACAAACAAACTACAAACAATCCCCCAACATGTTTAAGGTATTCATTTACAGAGAACTTTAAGAAAGCAAAATTTCGTAAAGAAAGACAGAATGAATACATATGGCTTAGCTAAAGAAAGTTGTTCATATTCTATACGAATAAAACGATACAAATGACAGTAAAAAACAGAATGTTACAAAGTAGTTAAAATTGAAGCGAACAAAATAAGCATAAGAAGAATAAGAACCTGGGCCTTCTCCTCTTTGTTCAGCTCGGGCAGCTTTGCTGGCGCAGTTTCTGCTGCAGCCGCGGCGGCCTCCTTCGTCTTGTCGTCACTCACGTGATGGCATATATAAAAACAATAAAACATAGACTTAACTGTAAACGGCAATTAAAATAACCTACTCATAATGAAATTACATTGCAATTCAACTGCTAATTTAGAGTAAATCTTTCATGGTTCCGGACAATACGCCGTTACTTTTACCACAAATACTATATTCGTAATTTGGCGCTGGACGATGAAAGGTAAAAACGGTTATGCCAATGCGTATTGGCATATCCATTTTACACATGAGGTTGACCGCGTCTCCAAGAATTGCATGCTCTCTCGGTCTGTCCTCGTTACCCAAACATTACCCCTCAGAATTTTCCATGCCATTACCCATGAGGGTAAACAATGGTGGCATGCAAGACAGTACGAGAGAGTATGCTCATGCCAGAGAGTCAGATAGATTATCCTCATGGGTAACATCCTGAGGATTACCCCTCAAAAAGCGAAACTTTACTACGGCGGCAGATGCCTGCGATCTTAGTTGTATGCGGTGCATGAAAGACGTACGGAAATCTATCGCCGTCGACGTAGCCAATTCGTAGAGGACGCGAGATGTGTCCGCCATAACGAGCGGATGCGGTTTGGTTTGAATTGTTGCGAGCCATTTTAGTGCTACCAAGTGGCAGAAAGGCGAAGGAAAAAGAGAAGAGTTCATTTTGGGCCTTCTTTGAGCAATATGTATGTGCATTCAGTGCGCATTTATTATCTAGTGTAAAGAAGTCTTTCGAATGGGTTTGTAGTGGACGGAGAGTTACGCATGTGCTACTATTCGTCTCTCTCCCTCGATCCCTCCCTCTGTCACTCATTCCCTCTTTCTCTCTCTCTCTCACGTCGTCAGTTGGGAAGAAGCATTGCAACATTTCGCGCGCGGTGTCAAGTGCTGAATTACAGGCGGCCAAACTACATACGCTGCCACGTGATTGCTTACATATTTAATTGAGTTCTTCGTTCTTTGCAGTCTTCTCACTTCGGTCGTCATGGATTCGGTTGAGCTCCATCTGTCTCTTGGAATTGTCATTTGCATATGACTGAATTTTTTTTTAAATATACATATGCACATCAGCAACATTCTTTAGTATTTATTTTGGATGCACGCATACACACTTACTTGGCTAGCTGTCATGCTGAGTAGTTTTTTTTCTCCTTGTCCAAAATGACTCGGAACGTGCCTATTTCTTATCACACCGTGTACAAGCTATGAGAGAGCACGAATTGTACATAAGAGAAGGCACACTGTGCGTCTTTATCCATGCCAACTTTTCATTCCTCCTCCGCCTGACAGTTGTTTCGGATATTAATGAGAGTAAGAAAAAATACAACAAATTACGTTCGTAATACAGTGCTAAAATACGTTCATCGCCTAACTTGCCGAATCTTAGTTAAAAATAACAAATCATCGCCGTGTATTCGAATTAACACAAGAACAACATGGAAGACCGTCAAGACCACGAATAAAGCGGTTATTATTTTGAGCGTTGTTTTGACAGTAGAAACCGTTCATATATTTTTGGTGCCCGTTTGCTATTTGAATCATACGAGGCGGCTCGCGCACACTAAACCAGCCTTTTTGCTCTACCGCTTCGCGGACTCGCTATCTAACTTTTCTTCCGTTACCTTGACTCGGTTTATTACTGCTCATCATTTTCGTTGTGTTAAGTCGACAGATCGATAAATATATATTTGCTAACGAGATATGTGCAAGTAGCTATAATCCGTTCCTAGTTAAAGGAGGTATCCGTGGAATAATTAACATCTGTTATGTTCTATGTGGATAAGTTCATCTTGGCGTAAAAACTATACTCAGAGAGTTTAATCGAATTTGTTTCATTACATTTTGTGCAAAACTAACATGAAATCTGACGGCAAGAGAGTTGGCTACGGTAGGTCATAGCCTCACATGCTCTCTCGACCGAGCGACAGGCAACTTTATGAGCGCGCATTCAAACTGGTTCTCTAGCGCTACTGTATAATGATTCGCCGGATACTACCTTTATAGATTTGGCTCTGGAATGATACCTTCATTATAATATTTTTTTAAACAATTTGTCCTGTACCACTATTTTGTCCCATCGCCAAATAATAAATAAGAGATTTTATCATTGAAAAGGGAAATCATCAAATCAGAACCATATCGCACACGTTCATTGGCTGAGAAGATTGCTAGCTATGAAAACCTTTTTCAAAAGCACAGATTGGCAATTTATTTTCGGTGCAAGACTTCCTTCAAGTTCCCCCATCGTCTTGGTTGTTGTAATTATTTTAACCCGGTATGATGATTCAAATCTAAGTTGCTGAAAAGATTTGCCTCATAACGATTTAGCCACACGTTTTTTTGTCGACTCCTGTTTAATTACCCTATGAGATGCCGGAGCTGAGGGTAGAGGACCAAAATAGATTTGTGAAAAATTTCATTTCATTGCCTTCTATAGGCGTATATATATTGTTTATCTGGCTTGCATTTAAAGGAGGTGCAAAGGGAATATTTTTGATATGCAAGTATTGGCACTAACGGACGTGGACGGTTTTGATTAACACATTAACAAAGAATGAAGTTACAGAAATGCTCAAAAAGCGAGAAAATTTCATTTGAAAAGATAAATTCAAACTCCCCTGACGGTAGTGTGATTGGACCACCCAATGTCCTTGGCCTTCATTAAGAAAAGTGCATTGTCTATATCACAGATTTACAATTTTACGGACCAAGGACACCCGGCGCGAATGTTTTTTTTGTAAATATTAACTTGTTCTCGTTTTAACCATGCAACTTTTTTCTTTTTCTTTGTTTTCATAAATAATAAAGTATTCACAATGTTTGCATTCTAATGGTTGTTGTTTACACATGTGGGAAGTGCAGCCTACACGAGAAGAGACTACGAAAGCGAGGGCTGAAGTCCTCGAATGGAAACGGCGACAGCGAGGCAACATCTTCCAGGCATCTGTGAACGTGAAAGACGCCGCCAAGTGCTCGTGTACCTTTTGCCCCCCGCGATTTCAGCAACAAGAGCACGACTACTGCATGGTCTCTGAGCAGCAAGAGCACGACTACTGCTGCCGGGCTCTATTGTTTCATCCTCTGAAGGTGCTTGGGAGTCGACTTCGCGATGGCTTGGCGGAGAAGATGCCCGACTTGGATGCTGCCCCTTGCATCTCCCACACCGCGGACTTTACTCAGATGATTCTGAACGAGACGGTAACAACTTTATGTCAATCTTTCATTTATAACACATTGTATTCCTTTATGACACAAGAATATTGCATCGCTCATTGAATAACACAAAATAATCAATCGTTTCATCTCGACAAAATATGCACAAATAAATGACAATTAAACTAAGGTTGCTATCGCGTCTGCTGATCTCGGGGAGTTTCAGGGGCGCCCAGCAGAAGCCGACCATGCCAGGGAAGTGATAAGACTAAGAGTTCTTCTAAGTTAGCTATGTTTAGATCGATTCTTATAAAGACAACAATTACAACATATAAAGCAAATTATAGGAGATGCCGCTATGGGGCCTACAGACTTTTCGTGGCAAGATACCTCGGGCCACTTGGACGGCATAAGCGAGTGCGCCTACCTGCATGTGCAGTGAAAGCTGTTCGAGACAAATGGCCGAGTACCCCGTACAAGGGATTCGAGGAAGGAGAAATAGTTCCTAGCGATGAAGAATGATTATTTGAATAAAGATCTTTTCAATTTGTACTCTGAATAATAACAGCAAGGAATGTTCATAAACTACCAAGGAATGGGCTATTTTAGCAAACAAACTCCAGTGTGTAAAATTAGTTTTGAGATGGGGGATAGATTGTGCGTGGCTTGCTGGAAGCCAGTCTCCGAGAAGAAGTCTAGGTACTTTACCGAGCGGCCTGAGCTTCGAGCGGAGTGGATTCGACGTGTCACTCGAGATGAAGCAGAAGGAGAGAGGCTGCGGAGATTCCTCAGGACTACCTCAATACGCCATAAGATCTGCGATACTCACTTTTCGCGTGACCAGTTCAGGGAAAATACGGATATATTGAAGCAAGGGGCTCTGCCAATTTGTATTGTGAGTTAAACATTATATGAAAGGAAAATATATATTGCGGAAAATCTTTACTAACAGCGGCCGGTGGAAGAAACGCCGCCGCCCACTCCTACACTCTTAGCAGCACCGCCGCCCATGTCGCCCGGCCCATTGTCGCACACGCACAGGAAGAGACGTCCTAGCAGAGATCCGAATCCTGTAAGTTGACTTCAATTATATATTTAAAAATTATATACATATATAATAACAATAATTTTATAGGAAAAAGACGACCCAGACTGGGAGATTCCCAGTCCAACCATCAACGATCAGCATCCCAACTCAGAATACATACTGATAGAGAAGAGTACATTGTGGGATCTCCTAAGCCACTGCACGATTTACAATAGGAGATACTGCGATCTCAGTATCTCCTATATTGGCCTTAGTGCAAGAGTACAGAGGAAGTGCACACGGTGCAATGGGAAAGGGCTTTGGGAGTCCTCCACTGCCCTGAAAACAGCTGAGTCGACAAACAAGGAAAAACTAATGAAAACGAATTTGGACTATGTCTGCGCAGCAACCGTAACTGGCATAGGAGAGCGGGTATGCATATAATAATTATTAGTATTTACCTTCTTTCACTCCAGAGACACTTAATTACAGGCTTCTCATCATTTTTTCCGGTCACTGGGAATTAAGCCATTCTCTTCCACCACCTTCTACGACATAATGAAGCACTACGTGAATCCCGCCATACAGTCCCGTTTCCTTGAAGACAGAGAAGACACCAAGCAGAGAGTCACCAAGGTTTTAGATCAAGTTATGCAACTTTGCTGCAATTTTTGATCTCATAAGTCTCATTTGAAAGGGTGGCCAGCTGAACCTGGCTGGTGATGGGACTTTTGACTCGCGCGGCTACAATGCACAATGGTGCCGGTATGTAATCACGTGTGCACAAACGAATCTCATTCTGGCTACAGTCATGATCAACAAGAGTGATACGGGCAAGTTCCAAAGTTATTTTTAATACAGTATTTCACAATACTTTCTACTTCGTTTTGGGTGGTTCCTCTGCGCAAATGGAAGTCCACGGCTTGCAACTGGCACTTGGAGAACTACAGGACTGGCTGGGTGATGGCATCACCATATCCTCACTGACAACAGATAGGCACTCAGCAGCCATCAGCCTCATGAAGCAGAAATTCCCACGAATAGTGCACTTTTATGACCCTTGGCACTACTTCCGGAATCTTCTTCTCTCACTAATGGCGGTTTGCGAAAATGGAAAAAAAATTCATACAGAAATTTTTTTTTTATATTTTCACTCAAAATCACACCATGTCTACTTTTTTTTTAAAGATATTAAAAAAAAAAAATTCTAAATATGGAAAATAATTGAAGCATAAATTACCGTACTTTCTTTATTCGTTCCCCCTTTATTTTTATTTTTTGAATTCCCCCTCTAATAGTACCCCCTCTGATATTGTCATTGAAAAATAGTAACACTCCCTCTAGTAGAATCCCACCCTCTAATAGTGCCCTTCCTCGCATGGGTATTGAAAAATAATACCCCGAGTTCTAATAGAGAAAATACGGTATAAATACCGTAATCACAGATTTCTATTAATTACTAAGATTTTTCTGGTGTGATTTTGGGTGAAAATATGAATAATTAAAAATGGTTCGCTAAATATAAAATACGCCAACGTCCCCTCGCCTCGATGAGAGATTTCCCTTTTTTTTCTCTCACTTAACTTCTTTGAAACTCATTGCAACTGAACAGCCGACAAGCATGTGTTGCCATTAATTCTTTGTTGTCTTGTTTACATACAGCAATAAGGACAGAAATCGGTGCACCGCCAACTGCCTATTTCATGATTGTCTTTTACTCGTCATTTTCTAGTGTCCGTCGCAAGAATGACTACTTCTCACTCCAAATCTTTTGAATTGTTGTTGCAATAAAAGATTTGATGAAAGCAGCAAAGTTGTGCTTGCCTACTTCGACATCAATTTGATTTGTGCGTCGTGGATATCCTTCTGCTGTAATTATTTTGCATTGATTGATGTTTTGTTTTTTTTTTGCTTTGTTATGTCGTTCATTTTTATTTTTCTTGCATTGTTCTTGCCTTTTCTGCTTATGTTTTTGCATTACTCGCTACTTCGCCGCCTCTTTTTGCTGTCTTCTTACTGCCTCCTTGCCTTATTTCCTTTCAATATATTCGAACGCTTTTTCTTTTCTTCGTTCAATTTCAATCTTTAACTTTACTTTTTTCTTCTCAATCCTGACAATTCTTTACTTGTCAATATGGCCGATAAAGAGTCCACATCGGCATCATCATCCCTATTCCCGCCGCTCTTGCGAATGCCTTCATCATCCGAACAGTCCGCCGATCAGACAAAGTCGGCTCTGAAGGACCTTACTTTGAATGCAGCATTTGAGGGGCTATTCACGCTAACCGCATTCCGCATGCGGCTTTTAGCAACAACCCCAAAGAAGCCAAGAAGATCATTCAAGGAGAAATCTCCCTTATGCAAAAGAATTCGAACAGAATCGCCTTCAAATACGACATTCTGTTCAAGCAATGAACAGTTCACGCTAATGTCAGCAAAAATTAGGCGTTTAAATATATCATAAGGATTCAGTCAAGAATCCTTATGATATATTTAAACGCCTAATTTTTTTTCAAGAAATACTTGCTAGAAAATAAAATCACTGGCATGCGCAGACTTATGAGAAATCATGTCATCCGTCTCATCCTATATTGAGACGCTAACTAATATGAAGGAAGCGTAAGCTTCTCTTGTCTCTTCAAGAACACTTTCGTCGATTGTTCTCTCGGCCCCGCCATTTTCTGCCACATTTGCGCGGCCGCCGCCTTTCCTTCCGCCTTTGGATTTTTGCCATCCACCTCCTTTCATTCATCATCCCATAATACCCTCGTCTTTTATCCTTATCTAGACAAATGTTGCGCCATCTTCTTAAATGCGGCAAATTCTTCACGAGATGCATCTTTCAACTATCTGAACATCCGGCATATCATCATCGTTATATTTCCTCACCGTTCACTCGCTTGCTTCCGCTCTCACCTGAGCCGAAAAATAACAGAAATTAATCAACATGGTACAGAAATTCTTCCCTTGATCATCATCCCAATCATCTCGCGACTGCTATTCTCTCTTCACCGCCGTCGTTGTACCTGGAGTATAGCGGGGCGACGACCTCAGAGATAACTGCGCCGGATGGCGAATACGAAAGCACAGTCAGTCGGTGGAGAGAGCACATCCTGACCATTTTGGTGGTGCTTACTATCCACTTTCGCTGCTCTCACAAGCTCATTTCCTGCAGTCTATGCTTCATTCTGTTACTGTATTGAATACGAAAACAGAAATACAAACAGCTGTATGTATGTCACCATCAAAAAGGCTTTGTCACTTCATTTCATCATCCCGCATCTCCCAGCTCTTGCTCACCATTATCTTCGTCTATCATTTCTGCTGGGGCCAGGCAAGAGACTCAAAAAAGAAAGAATCCTTTTTTTTCCTTTCTGCCGCTTTCCTCTCTCTCTCTCTTGCTGCATTAAAATTTAAGTAAAAAAAAAGAGAGAAACGAGAGGGAGGTATTTATGAACTGTGCAGAGATAGTGGTGAATGATAGGCAAAAGAGCGAGAGAGTAGGTCAGAAGAGATAAGATGGCACGAAAGCACTGATCCCCATGGCCCCCCGGAGAGAAATAGCCACGCGTGGGGATGCCGAGGAGAAAAGAGTGCGAGATGCAAAAAGAGAACAAGTCGGTCCAGCGAGAAAGTTATTATGCCTTCTCTGTGCTATTCTCTTATTCCGGGAAAAAGGAAACGCAAGCTTTTCTCTGAATATCCAGTGACGAGAAATAGGGGGATCAAGGGTTACGGCTAACCGAGCCTGACCCGCAATCATCATCAATTTCATCACTTGTATCCTCTTCTTTCATCATTTACTCGTTTCATAATTACAAAACGCTATATATGCAGTTGGCAATGATCAGCAGTAGATCCTCTCGGCTTTATGTTGCATTTGACCATTAGGTCAAATTTCTTTTTTGAACTGCTTTGAATGGCTTGGCCCTCCACGCCTATGTAAAAACGCTAGTCATGGCCAGTACTCATCTATGTTTACTCGCTGTCACTACTATGTTTACTTGCTGCATAGCAGCCCATTAGCAGGAATTTGTAGTTTGAAGTCTCGGATCTACAGTATATTATCGCCTCCGCCTACCTAACAGCCAAATTTAAATTTTCGCGCAATTTTGCTTTGAAACACATTTTTCCCGCCTCCTAGCAGCCCACGATGACCAAGCCTTATTTGCGCTGATGGAGGGCCGTGATGGCCTAACTGGGACGAGCCTTCAGAAAGGGAAGAGATTACCAGGGATGGAACGCGATCTTAAAAAAATATTTTTCTTTCTCGCTTTCTCTCCCGCGAGTAATGCCGAACTGTCTGTTCGACATCTCTCACTCTCTTTCTCTCTGCATCCTCATTGACGCATCATCACAGGAATATGAATACATATGTACGTTATCTCTAACATAAGTCAGAGAGAAAATCATCCCCATCATGATCTCGTCTTCTTGTAGTAAAATCTCGACTAGCACCAATGAAAGGGGTCATACAATTTCCCGGCTTAAACTGCTTGCTCTTTTATGTGTAGTAAGGCTAGCTTATTTTCTAATGAAAACTTTGACGCATTATCAATGCAAGCGAACTCGGTTGGCATGCCCAGAAAGTATCATTGGAACCAATGAGTCTGACAGACATGTTCTGCGTACATACATATTAAGAATATCATTTATTACATATTATGCTCAGAGTCCTGTAAAATTCCAGCGGGCGGTTATCGCAACAATATTGAGCTTTTCTGGGAGCGAGATCGGTAAGAGTGTTGTTTTGATGGAGTAGCAAATTTCGTTGAGTGGCCAATTATCCCGCCTCGGCCGGGAGTGTTCTGGGGAATGGGAGAGATGCCACTCCTATCGTCTCGCCGAGAGATTTCCCATTCTTCTCTCACTTGACTTCTTCGAAACTCATTGCCACTGCGCAGCCGATAAACATGTGTTGCCGTTGATTCTATGTTATTTTGTTCCCATACAGCAATAAGGAACAGAACCTAGGACCACTGCTAATAGCCTTCTACTCGTAATGTTCTAGTTGCTGTCGCAAGAACGACTACCTTTCAATATAAATCGTATGAATTGTTGTAATAAAAGATTTGATTAAAGCAAAGTTGTGCTTGCCTACTTCGACAGCAATTTGATTGTCTATTATATTCGAGCTAATGTACATAATAATGTTATCAATCAATCAATCAATGCTTTACGTCAACGGGTTAAAGGAGCTGTCCATGGAGATTATAATGTTACTGAATTTTTTGTTAATACTCTCCGGTCCAACTAGAAACATCATTAGGAAAAGTGAGAATGCGTCCTGAAGGGGCCCTGAGGATAAAAACCACATTTTCCCCAAGCCGTCACCCCTTGCCTATTTTGTCCGCATGCCCTCCCTCATTCTACCAGAAAGAAGGTGAAAACTAGGTGCGAAGCGGCAAGCCACGCTTGAGATTCGAGGGAAGAGAAGAGAGGCAGAGAGAAAAAGGCTCACAAAGTCTAGTTTGTAGTGATGGATACTGTGCTAGCATACCGCCAAAACTTTTTACAATAGCTTGCGCGAATTCAAACGTTAGTTCTGCACAAGCGGCTTTCAAACTCCATGGATAGTTCCTTTAATGGATTCCGTGAAGCGCCATGAGTCTTCGCCATTCCTGTTGATTTGATGCGCGGTGGAGGAAATTCGCACCAAGGATGATGTAATATTGTTATTAAAAAACCGAGATATTGTGTCGTGATTTCAATAAAATGTGTTCCAGTTGTGCTACAATGGTACGCATCAATTCGAACGACACCGCATTCGCCCGCTATTGCGGGCCGTTTTTGGGTCCTTTACGAATTGGCTACGTGAACAATGATAAATTTCCGTACGTCTTCCAAGCAGCACTTACAAATAAGCTCTCCGGCATCTGGGTGGACGTTTGGAGACATGTGGCTGCTCTTCTCCATTGTTTTCGAACGCGCCAATGACTACGGTAGGGTTTATATATTGATAGATATATATATATATATATATATATATATATATATATATATATAACCATGTTGCAGGAGAAACGCATCTTGTGAACGGGTCCTTCGGGGGGCGCTGCTGGGATGATACAGTCAGGATAGGTACTCGTGTATAGTGTGAATATGGTAGAGGATTTATAATAATAAAAATAATCCACCTTTTAAACGGGAAACATTCTAGATTCACGTCCTCCTCGATGCATGGTTCATGAGTGCCGACCGAGTCAAGTACCTCGAATACTCTGCCCCAGTTTCATACGGAATGGTAAGCAGAGTGATCATTAACTTCCGAGCTCTATTTAAAACAAGAAGAAAAACATAAAAGATACACAGTTTGTCAAAATATCCGAATCCCAGGGTGTTTGCTTGCAGTTTTGCGAAATATCTATTACTTTTTGATTATTTGTAAACAAAAGTTTTTTTTTAGCAATCATTCTACTTGCGAGACAACACTGCCGACGTTTGGGACCCTTCTGATCTCTTTGTCTTTCCGCTTGAGATATATCTCTGCATTCTTCTCTCAATCATTCTGGTCTACGG
Organism: Allodiplogaster sudhausi; assembly: GCA_945643635.1. Taxonomy (NCBI): domain Eukaryota; kingdom Metazoa; phylum Nematoda; class Chromadorea; order Rhabditida; family Diplogasteridae; genus Allodiplogaster; species Allodiplogaster sudhausi. The sequence goes on along the minus strand of CALZFC010000331.1, from coordinate 1,145,740 downwards.
GACTGCTGTTGCCAAACGGTCACTGAGTTTATTGCGAATCTTCTTGGCTAATCGAATATGCATTTCGAAATCAACATATGGATGTAGTTTATACATAATGTAGATATGAAGCAAACAAAAACAAAAATCTAACTACTTGAACTATATACTCCATTGAATAACAGATATTTGGGATCATCTTCCACTGTTGTCATTGACAAATCAATTCCATCGTACTGTTTCGTCTTGGCCGGCCTTCTGATCAATATGAGCTACCAATCAACCTTCAAAATCACGACCGCAAGGAATGTACCTCAGCCTGCATTGTCAGTACATAAATATATATAGAGTATTTTAATATTATATATTGATTATATATTAGATCAATGTCACGGCTCCTGAAGGCTATAGCGGAGAACAGCGCTGACATTATCGCTCCCATGCAGGCCACCCTTGGAAGTCCATTGGTATTTCACTTGCATATATTTATAGATGATAGATTATAACTGTATTTATCGATATGTCGATGCATACTGCATATGACGCGATTTGCGAGAGAATCAAAATGCTCGGGGCCCTAGAAAAAGCATCATCCCCGATTTTGCTTAAAAGTTGTTTCTAGGTAAAGTTAGACCCGCAAAATCGAATGGGATTGGTCTTGGAGCCTAAAAAATTCATTTTAAAAAGTTATGAAGAATTGAAAAACTGCGCATCTTTTTGAGCTGGTCGAGTAGGGCGCATGTTTATGAAGATCTCTAAGCGCCCAGTAAAGCAATATATGTGAAAATTACAATCTAGATAGAAAAGATATTGCTTATGTAAATTGTAAAAACAGAATTTGAAAATTTTCAAATGTCGATTTATTACGTGCTCTCAAACTCAATGAGGAATGTACATGTTATTTTTCAATTTACGCAGACAGTTTGGTATGTATCGTATAGAGCATAAAATTGGCTTTCAAATGATATATAAGATGTTTCGACGAACTATGCGGCTTGTGTATGCGTTTAGGTCATGCGCAACAGTGAAAACTGGCACAGAATCGCGGCGCGACGCGATATTGGTCTCATTCAAATATCGATTTTCTATGTATCTTGTGGTACTTTGTTTTTGATCTTTCTTTTTACGTTTATTAAACGATTAAGCTCATTTTTGAGCAAAAAATGCACTTTTCGACGAAATATTAACGAATTCACTCTTCTCCAAAAAAGGAGACCGAATTGCAGTGAAAGTGCGTTAAATTTGCTACAAAGTAACAGTCTTGAAACGGAAATTCAAGGAAGGTTTTCTTGCAGCAAATCGAAAAGCGACTTAAACCAGCTATAACACTATGTAAATACAACAATTCACCAGATTTCACCGCGTGAATTGGAATATTCGAATGTGTAAATTGGAATATTCGAATTCGACATCCATGGTGAATCTTGCGAATTGGTGTATTTACATAGTTTTTAGCTGGTTTGAGTCGCTTTTCGATTTGTTGCGAGAAATAGCTACATTTATTTTCAGTTTCAAGAATGTTATTTTGTAGCTAATTTAACGGACTTTCATGTCAACTAGGTCTCATTTTGTGGAGATGAGTGAATTCGTTAATATTTGGTCGAAAAGTGCATTTTTTTGCTCAAAAATGAGTTCAATGGTTTCATAAATGTAAAAAGAAAGATCAAAAACAAAATATCACTAGATATACAGAAAATCGATATCTGAATGCGACAATATCGCGTTGCGCAGCGATTCTGCACCAGTTTTCACTGTTGCGAAAGACATAAACGCATAGAAAAGCCGCCTAGTTCGTCGAAATAAAACTGCCTATATATCATTCGAAAGCCAAATTTATGCTCTATACGATACATGCAAAACTGTCTGCGTATATTGTAATATAACATGTACATTCCTCATTGAGTTTAGGAGCACGTAAAAAATCGACATTTGAAAATTTTCAAATTCTGTTTTTAAAATTTACATAAGCACTATCTTTTCTATCTACATTAAATTTTTCACTTATGTTGCTTTACTGGGCACGGAGAGATGTTCATAAACATGCGCCCTACTCGACCACCTCAAAAAGATGCGCAGTTTTTCAATTCTTCTTAACTTTTTAAAATGAATTTTTTAGGCTCCAAAACCAATCCCATTCGATTCTTCGGGTCTAATTTTACCTGGAAACAACTTTTAAGCAAAATCGGAGATGATGATTTTTCTAGGGCCCCAGCCCTTTTGATTGATTTTTTCTCGCAAATCGCGTCATATGGTTATTAGAATGAGGAGGGTGGTTCTAAAATAGGGAAGTACACTAATAGAGGAAATATAGTATTTAAGATTCTAATTGGCTTGTTGCCTAATTGTAGGTAATTTTAACCACACTCACACAATAGCCAGTACATAGTATCGTCTCGGAATACTTATTGAGAATATATTATACAATTCCGGCATTAATATTTCCATAGCTGGACGCATTTGCCAACATGTCAGGATCGAAATCCTTTCAGTACGAAAAAAACACCCAACGGGAGATTGATATGGTTATTTTGAATATTTTTATTTTACTTTTTGACCGTTTCTCTTTTACTTTTTCTTTGTTAAATTTTTACGTCAACATTTTGCTTGCTTCTTACCCTAAAAAGGCTCGAAAACATATTTAATCGTTAATTTCCAGCTTTGTGATACATCAAGAGTGACCTTTCTGCTAAGTATGCAACACAATCGCGTTCCGGATTTTGTGTTCAGCCGAAAGCCGCTCCATTACACATGTGACATCATGAGGCCAGTTTTCGTCTCCAATCAGCAAACTTGGCCAGCAGCTATATAAAGAAAGAATTAAAAAATATATATATATGTACTTTATATATTCACAAAAAGAAAAGAAAAATGACTAATTTGATCGATATTTGCGCTACAATTTTTCCAATCAAGCTTTACAAAATTATTATTATTTTTCTTATATTCCAAAGAAAATATTATTTTTCTTCTCAATATGTACCCTTGAATCTCACAAACTTTTCGCTTTGTATCTCTTAATTTAAAAAAAAATCAATAAATAAATGCTGCAGAAAGACGCATCTGTTGCAGTGTGTCTGATACGGCCGCAGATGTTGCTCAGTATGCGTCGAAGTATCCCTGGATTCATGCATTAATGCCACTCCAACAGGAACCGCTCGTCTTCTTTCTTCGTTCAGGAGCTTCGCGAATTCGCGGACCTCTTGCCGAGATTCTAATTGGCATGTACAATGTCGACCAGGTCGGCTGAATCTTTCTCTAAAAAGTAAATATCATTTAGCACAGGATTGGCAAGCGAAGATGCACAATAGCATTTATATATCTATAAATAGTTGTTATATTATGGTCTATTTATTATTATTATTATTATTATTATTATTATTATTATTATTATTATTATTATTATTATTATTATTATTATTATTATTATTATTATTATTATTATTAATATTATTATTATTATTATTATCATTAATATTATCATTAATAATAATAATAATAATAATAATAATAATAATAATAATAATAATATTACTACTATTATTATTATTATTATTATTATTATTATTATTATTATTATTATTATTATTATTATTATTATTATTATTATTATTATTATTAGTTGATTTAACGAAGTTGTTTACTAGTGAAGTATAGAATTACAGATGCAATACTTCTGGCTGCCAAAATATTTGTCCTTTGCCATGACGAGCCAAGTCGTGCAAGATGTGCAGCAGAAATATTCTTTTGACCAATACAAGCTGAATGTAATGCGATATCCCTTAATACTTCTAGCCTTGGGATATTCAATTGCCTTTATTGTACTTCTTATAGAGAAGTACGCACAGATTCCTCAAGGTCTTCAGATTCTCCTCAGGAAATGGCAACTCTAAGAAGCAAGTCTAATAATATCAAACCAAAAGTTGGCTTCTCCAATTGCTATTATTAGCCTTTGGCAACCAGAAGTTCGGTGCCCGAAAAGGGTCGAATACTGACTTTTTTTAACTTGAAGGAGCATGAAGCTCAATTTTGTCATGCCTTAAGCTATAACACTAGTCGGTCTATGTCCTTCATGCGATCTCTTCTGCAAAGTAAAAAGACTCATAAGTACATCATTACCGAGAAATTTGCATATGTGCCTGTATCAGGGAAATTGTTGGTGCGATACGGTATATTTCTGTTCTTTGCATGTTATGAAGAAAATTAACTCCAGGATATTCACCACCGGCTTGTAGGCGGGAAATATTTTTTTAAATATCTTCTCTTGCAATGTCAAAATAAATGAAAACAGCCATTTTCAGTCCTTTTTTCTCTGTTCGTTTGTCAAGCTGCGAAGATTCCCGAAGAAATATCGGTATCGAATAAAAATTTCACGTTCAAAATTTTTCTACAAGTTTTACGAGTCCGTGTGCACTGTTTTTCAGTACAAATATTATAATAAAAGAGAAGAGCATTACAGTATCTCGGCTGTTTCTTACAGGTTTTTCCGCGCAGGAGTTTTGGGTGTTCATGCTCCTTTAATAAGCAAAAAAGTAAAAGAATTAATTGTTGAAAGGAAATGGGTGGCTTGCTAGAACTTCGTTTGCAAGTGTTCCAAAGTCACAGAAATCCCTTTGCCCTGAGGAAACTAGCAGTTTTCTCCACTTTGAATTCGAGAATATTTTATTTTTCCGCCGAGAGAGAGAGAGATTGAGAGAGAGACAGAGAGAGAGAGAGAGAGAGAGAGAGAGCGAGAGAGAGTTCTTCCACCGCCGTCTTCTCTAACTCTGCTTAGAGTCTTTTTTATGAGTCTTTTTACTTTGCAGAAGAGATCGCATGAAGGACATAGACCGACTAGTGTTATAGCTTAAGGCATGACAAAATTGAGCTTCATGCTCCTTCAAGTTAAAAAAAGTCAGTATTCGACCCTTTTCGGGCACCGAACTTCTGGTTGCCAAAGGCTAATAATAGCAATTGGAGAAGCCAACTTTTGGTTTGATATTATTAGACTTGCTTCTTAGAGTTGCCATTTCCTGAGGAGAATCTGAAGACCTTGAGGAATCTGTGCGTACTTCTCTATAAGAAGTACAATAAAGGCAATTGAATATCCCAAGGCTAGAAGTATTAAGGGATATCGCATTACATTCAGCTTGTATTGGTCAAAAGAATATTTCTGCTGCACATCTTGCACGACTTGGCTCGTCATGGCAAAGGACAAATATTTTGGCAGCCAGAAGTATTGCATCTGTAATTCTATACTTCATTAGTAAACAACTTCGTTAAATCAACTAATAATAATAATAATAATAATAATAATAATAATAATAATAATAATAATAATAATAATAATAATAATAATAATAATAATAATAATAATAATAATAGTAGTAGTAATATTATTATTATTATTATTATTATTATTATTATTATTATTATTATTATTAATGATAATATTAATGATAATAATAATAATAATAATATTAATAATAATAATAATAATAATAATAATAATAATAATAATAATAATAATAATAATAATAATAATAATAAATAGACCATAATATAACAACTATTTATAGATATATAAATGCTATTGTGCATCTTCGCTTGCCAATCCTGTGCTAAATGATATTTACTTTTTAGAGAAAGATTCAGCCGACCTGGTCGACATTGTACATGCCAATTAGAATCTCGGCAAGAGGTCCGCGAATTCGCGAAGCTCCTGAACGAAGAAAGAAGACGAGCGGTTCCTGTTGGAGTGGCATTAATGCATGAATCCAGGGATACTTCGACGCATACTGAGCAACATCTGCGGCCGTATCAGACACACTGCAACAGATGCGTCTTTCTGCAGCATTTATTTATTGATTTTTTTTTTTAAATTAAGAGATACAAAGCGAAAAGTTTGTGAGATTCAAGGGTACATATTGAGAAGAAAAATAATATTTTCTTTGGAATATAAGAAAAATAATAATAATTTTGTAAAGCTTGATTGGAAAAATTGTAGCGCAAATATCGATCAAATTAGTCATTTTTCTTTTCTTTTTGTGAATATATAAAGTACATATATATATTTTTTTAAATTCTTTCTTTATATAGCTGCTGGCCAAGTTTGCTGATTGGAGACGAAAACTGGCCTCATGATGTCACATGTGTAATGGAGCGGCTTTCGGCTGAACACAAAATCCGGAACGCGATTGTGTTGCATACTTAGCAGAAAGGTCACTCTTGATGTATCACAAAGCTGGAAATTAACGATTAAATATGTTTTCGAGCCTTTTTTGGGTAAGAAGCAAGCAAAATGTTGACGTAAAAATTTAACAAAGAAAAAGTAAAAGAGAAACGCTCAAAAAGTAAAATAAAAATATTCAAAATAACCATATCAATCTCCCGTTGGGTGTTTTTTTCGTACTGAAAGGATTTCGATCCTGACATGTTGGCAAACGCGTCCAGCTATGGAAATATTAATGCCGGAATTGTATAATATATTCTCAATAAGTATTCCGAGACGATACTATGTACTGGCTATTGTGTGAGTGTGGTTAAAATTACCTACAATTAGGCAACAAGCCAATTAGAATCTTAAATACTATATTTCCTCTATTAGTGTACTTCCCTATTTTAGAACCACCCTCCTCATTCTAATAACCATATGACGCGATTTGCGAGAGAATCAAAATCAATCAAAAGGGCTGGGGCCCTAGAAAAATCATCATCTCCGATTTTGCTTAAAAGTTGTTTCCAGGTAAAATTAGACCCGAAGAATCGAATGGGATTGGTTTTGGAGCCTAAAAAATTCATTTTAAAAAGTTATGAAGAATTGAAAAACTGCGCATCTTTTTGAGGTGGTCGAGTAGGGCGCATGTTTATGAACATCTCTCCGTGCCCAGTAAAGCAACATAAGTGAAAAATTTAATGTAGATAGAAAAGATAGTGCTTATGTAAATTGTAAAAACAGAATTTGAAAATTTTCAAATGTCGATTTTTTACGTGCTCCTAAACTCAATGAGGAATGTACATGTTATATTACAATATACGCAGACAGTTTTGCATGTATCGTATAGAGCATAAATTTGGCTTTCGAATGATATATAGGCAGTTTCATTTCGACGAACTAGGCGGCTTTTCTATGCGTTTATGTCTTTCGCAACAGTGAAAACTGGTGCAGAATCGCTGCGCAACGCGATATTGTCGCATTCAGATATCGATTTTCTGTATATCTAGTGATATTTTGTTTTTGATCTTTCTTTTTACATATATGAAACGATTGAACTCATTTTTGAGCAAAAAAATGCACTTTTCGACCAAATATTAACGAATTCACTCATCTCCACAAAATGAGACCTAGTTGACATGAAAGTCCGTTAAATTAGCTACAAAATAACATTCTTGAAACTGAAAATAAATGTAGCTATTTCTCGCAACAAATCGAAAAGCGACTCAAACCAGCTAAAAACTATGTAAATACACCAATTCGCAAGATTCACCATGGATGTCGAATTCGAATATTCCAATTTACACATTCGAATATTCCAATTCACGCGGTGAAATCTGGTGAATTGTTGTATTTACATAGTGTTATAGCTGGTTTAAGTCGCTTTTCGATTTGCTGCAAGAAAACCTTCCTTGAATTTCCGTTTCAAGACTGTTACTTTGTAGCAAATTTAACGCACTTTCACTGCAATTCGGTCTCCTTTTTTGGAGAAGAGTGAATTCGTTAATATTTCGTCGAAAAGTGCATTTTTTGCTCAAAAATGAGCTTAATCGTTTAATAAACGTAAAAAGAAAGATCAAAAACAAAGTACCACTAGATACATAGAAAATCGATATTTGAATGAGACCAATATCGCGTCGCGCCGCGATTCTGTGCCAGTTTTCACTGTTGCGCATGACCTAAACGCATACACAAGCCGCATAGTTCGTCGAAACATCTTATATATCATTTGAAAGCCAATTTTATGCTCTATACGATACATACAAAACTGTCTGCGTAAATTGAAAAATAACATGTACATTCCTCATTGAGTTTGAGAGCACGTAATAAATCGACATTTGAAAATTTTCAAATTCTGTTTTTACAATTTACATAAGCAATATCTTTTCTATCTAGATTGTAATTTTCACATATATTGCTTTACTGGGCGCTTAGAGATCTTCATAAACATGCGCCCTACTCGACCAGCTCAAAAAGATGCGCAGTTTTTCAATTCTTCATAACTTTTTAAAATGAATTTTTTATGCTCCAAGACCAATCCCATTCGATTTTGCGGGTCTAACTTTACCTAGAAACAACTTTTAAGCAAAATCGGGGATGATGCTTTTTCTAGGGCCCCGAGCATTTTGATTCTCTCGCAAATCGCGTCATATGCAGTATGCATCGACATATCGATAAATACAGTTATAATCTATCATCTATAAATATATGCAAGTGAAATACCAATGGACTTCCAAGGGTGGCCTGCATGGGAGCGATAATGTCAGCGCTGTTCTCCGCTATAGCCTTCAGGAGCCGTGACATTGATCTAATATATAATCAATATATAATATTAAAATACTCTATATATATTTATGTACTGACAATGCAGGCTGAGGTACATTCCTTGCGGTCGTGATTTTGAAGGTTGATTGGTAGCTCATATTGATCAGAAGGCCGGCCAAGACGAAACAGTACGATGGAATTGATTTGTCAATGACAACAGTGGAAGATGATCCCAAATATCTGTTATTCAATGGAGTATATAGTTCAAGTAGTTAGATTTTTGTTTTTGTTTGCTTCATATCTACATTATGTATAAACTACATCCATATGTTGATTTCGAAATGCATATTCGATTAGCCAAGAAGATTCGCAATAAACTCAGTGACCGTTTGGCAACAGCAGTCCCGTAGACCAGAATGATTGAGAGAAGAATGCAGAGATATATCTCAAGCGGAAAGACAAAGAGATCAGAAGGGTCCCAAACGTCGGCAGTGTTGTCTCGCAAGTAGAATGATTGCTAAAAAAAAAACTTTTGTTTACAAATAATCAAAAAGTAATAGATATTTCGCAAAACTGCAAGCAAACACCCTGGGATTCGGATATTTTGACAAACTGTGTATCTTTTATGTTTTTCTTCTTGTTTTAAATAGAGCTCGGAAGTTAATGATCACTCTGCTTACCATTCCGTATGAAACTGGGGCAGAGTATTCGAGGTACTTGACTCGGTCGGCACTCATGAACCATGCATCGAGGAGGACGTGAATCTAGAATGTTTCCCGTTTAAAAGGTGGATTATTTTTATTATTATAAATCCTCTACCATATTCACACTATACACGAGTACCTATCCTGACTGTATCATCCCAGCAGCGCCCCCCGAAGGACCCGTTCACAAGATGCGTTTCTCCTGCAACATGGTTATATATATATATATATATATATATATATATATGTATATATATATATATATATATATAATCTATCAATATATAAACCCTACCGTAGTCATTGGCGCGTTCGAAAACAATGGAGAAGAGCAGCCACATGTCTCCAAACGTCCACCCAGATGCCGGAGAGCTTATTTGTATGTGCTGCTTGGAAGACGTACGGAAATTTATCATTGTTCACGTAGCCAATTCGTAAAGGACCCAAAAACGGCCCGCAATAGCGGGCGAATGCGGTGTCTTTCGAATTGATGCGTACCATTGTAGCACAACTGGAACACATTTTATTGAAATCACGACACAATATCTCGGTTTTTTTATAACAATATTACATCATCCTTGGTGCGAATTTCCTCCACCGCGCATCAAATCAACAGGAATGGCGAAGACTCATGGCGCTTCACGGAATCCATTAAAGGAACTATCCATGGAGTTTGAAAGCCGCTTGTGCAGAACTAACGTTTGAATTCGCGCAAGCTATTGTAAAAAGTTTTGGCGGTATGCTAGCACAGTATCCATCACTACAAACTAGACTTTGTGAGCCTTTTTCTCTCTGCCTCTCTTCTCTTCCCTCGAATCTCAAGCGTGGCTTGCCGTTTCGCACCTAGTTTTCACCTTCTTTCTGGTAGAATGAGGGAGGGCATGCGGACAAAATAGGCAAGGGGTGACGGCTTGGGGAAAATGTGGTTTTTCTCCTCAGGGCCCCTTCAGGACGCATTCTCACTTTTCCTAATGATGTTTCTAGTTGGACCGGAGAGTATTAACAAAAAATTCAGTAACATTATAATCTCCATGGACAGCTCCTTTAACCCGTTGACGTAAAGCATTGATTGATTGATTGATAACATTATTATGTACATTAGCTCGAATATAATAGACAATCAAATTGCTGTCGAAGTAGGCAAGCACAACTTTGCTTTAATCAAATCTTTTATTACAACAATTCATACGATTTATATTGAAAGGTAGTCGTTCTTGCGACAGCAACTAGAACATTACGAGTAGAAGGCTATTAGCAGTGGTCCTAGGTTCTGTTCCTTATTGCTGTATGGGAACAAAATAACATAGAATCAACGGCAACACATGTTTATCGGCTGCGCAGTGGCAATGAGTTTCGAAGAAGTCAAGTGAGAGAAGAATGGGAAATCTCTCGGCGAGACGATAGGAGTGGCATCTCTCCCATTCCCCAGAACACTCCCGGCCGAGGCGGGATAATTGGCCACTCAACGAAATTTGCTACTCCATCAAAACAACACTCTTACCGATCTCGCTCCCAGAAAAGCTCAATATTGTTGCGATAAGCGCCCGCTGGAATTTTACAGGACTCTGAGCATAATATGTAATTAATGATATTCTTAATATGTATGTACGCAGAACATGTCTGTCAGACTCATTGGTTCCAATGATACTTTCTGGGCATGCCAACCGAGTTCGCTTGCATTGATAATGCGTCAAAGTTTTCATTAGAAAATAAGCTAGCCTTACTACACATAAAAGAGCAAGCAGTTTAAGCCGGGAAATTGTATGACCCCTTTCATTGGTGCTAGTCGAGATTTTACTACAAGAAGACGAGATCATGATGGGGATGATTTTCTCTCTGACTTATGTTAGAGATAACGTACATATGTATTCATATTCCTGTGATGATGCGTCAATGAGGATGCAGAGAGAAAGAGAGTGAGAGATGTCGAACAGACAGTTCGGCATTACTCGCGGGAGAGAAAGCGAGAAAGAAAAATATTTTTTTAAGATCGCGTTCCATCCCTGGTAATCTCTTCCCTTTCTGAAGGCTCGTCCCAGTTAGGCCATCACGGCCCTCCATCAGCGCAAATAAGGCTTGGTCATCGTGGGCTGCTAGGAGGCGGGAAAAATGTGTTTCAAAGCAAAATTGCGCGAAAATTTAAATTTGGCTGTTAGGTAGGCGGAGGCGATAATATACTGTAGATCCGAGACTTCAAACTACAAATTCCTGCTAATGGGCTGCTATGCAGCAAGTAAACATAGTAGTGACAGCGAGTAAACATAGATGAGTACTGGCCATGACTAGCGTTTTTACATAGGCGTGGAGGGCCAAGCCATTCAAAGCAGTTCAAAAAAGAAATTTGACCTAATGGTCAAATGCAACATAAAGCCGAGAGGATCTACTGCTGATCATTGCCAACTGCATATATAGCGTTTTGTAATTATGAAACGAGTAAATGATGAAAGAAGAGGATACAAGTGATGAAATTGATGATGATTGCGGGTCAGGCTCGGTTAGCCATAACCCTTGATCCCCCTATTTCTCGTCACTGGATATTCAGAGAAAAGCTTGCGTTTCCTTTTTCCCGGAATAAGAGAATAGCACAGAGAAGGCATAATAACTTTCTCGCTGGACCGACTTGTTCTCTTTTTGCATCTCGCACTCTTTTCTCCTCGGCATCCCCACGCGTGGCTATTTCTCTCCGGGGGGCCATGGGGATCAGTGCTTTCGTGCCATCTTATCTCTTCTGACCTACTCTCTCGCTCTTTTGCCTATCATTCACCACTATCTCTGCACAGTTCATAAATACCTCCCTCTCGTTTCTCTCTTTTTTTTTACTTAAATTTTAATGCAGCAAGAGAGAGAGAGAGAGGAAAGCGGCAGAAAGGAAAAAAAAGGATTCTTTCTTTTTTGAGTCTCTTGCCTGGCCCCAGCAGAAATGATAGACGAAGATAATGGTGAGCAAGAGCTGGGAGATGCGGGATGATGAAATGAAGTGACAAAGCCTTTTTGATGGTGACATACATACAGCTGTTTGTATTTCTGTTTTCGTATTCAATACAGTAACAGAATGAAGCATAGACTGCAGGAAATGAGCTTGTGAGAGCAGCGAAAGTGGATAGTAAGCACCACCAAAATGGTCAGGATGTGCTCTCTCCACCGACTGACTGTGCTTTCGTATTCGCCATCCGGCGCAGTTATCTCTGAGGTCGTCGCCCCGCTATACTCCAGGTACAACGACGGCGGTGAAGAGAGAATAGCAGTCGCGAGATGATTGGGATGATGATCAAGGGAAGAATTTCTGTACCATGTTGATTAATTTCTGTTATTTTTCGGCTCAGGTGAGAGCGGAAGCAAGCGAGTGAACGGTGAGGAAATATAACGATGATGATATGCCGGATGTTCAGATAGTTGAAAGATGCGTCTCGTGAAGAATTTGCCGCATTTAAGAAGATGGCGCAACATTTGTCTAGATAAGGATAAAAGACGAGGGCATTATGGGATGATGAATGAAAGGAGGTGGATGGCAAAAATCCAAAGGCGGAAGGAAAGGCGGCGGCCGCGCAAATGTGGCAGAAAATGGCGGGGCCGAGAGAACAATCGACGAAAGTGTTCTTGAAGAGACAAGAGAAGCTTACGCTTCCTTCATATTAGTTAGCGTCTCAATATAGTATGAGACGGATGACATGATTTCTCATAAGTCTGCGCATGCCAGTGATTTTATTTTCTAGCAAGTATTTCTTGAAAAAAAATTAGGCGTTTAAATATATCATAAGGATTCTTGACTGAATCCTTATGATATATTTAAACGCCTAATTTTTGCTGACATTAGCGTGAACTGTTCATTGCTTGAACAGAATGTCGTATTTGAAGGCGATTCTGTTCGAATTCTTTTGCATAAGGGAGATTTCTCCTTGAATGATCTTCTTGGCTTCTTTGGGGTTGTTGCCAAAAGCCGCATGCGGAATGCGGTTAGCGTGAATAGCCCCTCAAATGCTGCATTCAAAGTAAGGTCCTTCAGAGCCGACTTTGTCTGATCGGCGGACTGTTCGGATGATGAAGGCATTCGCAAGAGCGGCGGGAATAGGGATGATGATGCCGATGTGGACTCTTTATCGGCCATATTGACAAGTAAAGAATTGTCAGGATTGAGAAGAAAAAAGTAAAGTTAAAGATTGAAATTGAACGAAGAAAAGAAAAAGCGTTCGAATATATTGAAAGGAAATAAGGCAAGGAGGCAGTAAGAAGACAGCAAAAAGAGGCGGCGAAGTAGCGAGTAATGCAAAAACATAAGCAGAAAAGGCAAGAACAATGCAAGAAAAATAAAAATGAACGACATAACAAAGCAAAAAAAAAAACATCAATCAATGCAAAATAATTACAGCAGAAGCAGATATCCACGACGCTCAAATCAAATTGATGTCGAAGTAGGCAAGCACAACTTTGCTGCTTTCATCAAATCTTTTATTGCAACAACAATAAAAGATTCAAAAGATTTGGAGTGAGAAGTAGTCATTCTTGCGACGGACACTAGAAAATGACGAGTAAAAGACAATCATGAAATAGGCAGTTGGCGGTGCACCGATTTCTGTCCTTATTGCTGTATGTAAACAAGACAACAAAGAATTAATGGCAACACATGCTTGTCGGCTGTTCAGTTGCAATGAGTTTCAAAGAAGTTAAGTGAGAGAAAAAAAGAGGGAAATCTCTCATCGAGGCGAGGGGACGTTGGCATCTCGACCGTTCGCCAGAACAGTCGGGAAACGACAAGAAGGGGGGGGGGGGGAACTGTTCATTTTGCACTCTTGCATATGTACATTTGATGCGCATTTATTATCTGCTAGGGAGAAGGCTCACACGTGATGGTACCCCTCCCCTCCTCTCCTCTCTCTTTCTCGCTCTCTCTCTCTCTCTCTCGCTCTTTCTCGCAATTTCTCTTCGTCAGTTAAGTAAGAAACTTGGTAACATTTCGTGCGCGGTGTCACTTGCTGAATTGAAGGCACCTTCCTACATACACTGCCATTTGAATGACGTTCTACATTTTATGAATTCCTAAAGTTTTGCCACCTTCTCCTGTTGGTACGTCTTGGATTCGCCTGAGCTATATCTGTCTCTGGGAGTTGACAATTTGCATATGCTGGAAGAACAAATTAATATTATATCTTAAATATATATTTAATTATTAATGTGTACATCAGCTGTTGATGAAGGCAGCGGTCTTTAGCCTACAGTACGGGTGCACTCATTCTTACTTTGCAAGCTATCATATGGCTTACCGAAACATTTTCTTTCTCTCTTTCTTTTGTTGCTTCGAGAAGACTCGGTTAAGAGAAGGCACAATGTGCATCGTTTTCCAAGCCAACTTCTCATTCCTCCTCAGCTTGACAGTTGTTTGTTTGGTTGTTTCGGATATGATGTAGAGAGCAAAAACAAAAACAACTAAATACGGTTATCAGACAGCGGTGAAATTTTGAGTGTTTCTTTGGCAGTAGAAACCATTCCTATGTTGTACCCGTTTATAATTTAGTGCCATATTCTTCTATCATTTTCGTCCACCTATATACATATATATATATATATATATATATATATATATATATATATATATATATATATATATATATATATATATATATATATATATGTATATATATATATATATATATGACGGTGCAAATTTAAAAAAAGGTCGTTTTCGCGTTTTCGACACGTTATGCTCATTTGCGCTCAAATGTACGCATACTTTTAGACCAATTTCGCATATTCGTGTGGAATATTCCAAAACAATGTGCATAACGGGTAGAAAACGCAAAAATTACCTATTTTTAGTTTACACCGTCATATATGTATGTACATACATATATGATGTTCACCATGTCATCATAAATAATCGCTCAGAGAAGCACAAGTAGGAGTGGATCTTCGGTCGAGCGGAACTTGGTTATATATATTTTTATTTATTTATACATATACCGAATTTTCTCTATTAGTACCGCTCAGTCTATTATAGCCCCCCCCCTCAAATAGTATACCCACGCACTTGAAAATCCTATAAAAAATACCACTCTCCCTATAATAGAACCCCCCCCCCTCCTTCAATAGTGCCCCCCTAATAGTCTAATCCCTCGGTTTGAGAAATAGTGCCCCTTGGTAGTCTAATTCCTTGGTTCGAGACGTACCTCGAATGGATTCTGGAGGCATGGGATGCTCTTCCCAATGAACTGATCGCAAATTCATTCAAAATCTATGGTAAAACGGATATTTCAGTGATTATTCCATTCAATCCGAGCTGTAAATCTCTTATTTTTAAAGAATAAAATGTTGTTATCAAACTTTTTATCAATCACATTTTAAATTGTAACCCCGAAGTTCCAATAGCGAAAATATGGTATATACATTATATATATATATATATATATATATATATATATATATATATATTTCATCAATTTCATACCAGCAGAAGAAGGCAGTGCATTCTTTACACACAAGAAAATAAAGCGTTGAGAACGCGTTTTGGCCATATCGTTGGGGTTGAAAGCGTTGAGAATGACGCTTTTAGAGGCGCCTCGGCCGACTTTTTGGAAAGCGTAGACCCCCCAACGCTTTTCAGGTTTGCAAAGCGTTGATCGCAACGATTTTCAGCTTTGCAAAGCGTTGATCGCAACGCTTTTCATTGCAAAGCGTTGCGGAGTACGCTTCCCAAAATTATCTGCGATCGGCTTCTCTCTTCATTACCACTATCATTTGCACTTTCTCTCTCTCTCTCTCTCTCTCTCTCTCTCTCTCTCTCTCTTCACTGTCTCTCTCACTCTCTTTCACTTTCTCTTCACTGTCTCTCTCGTTCTCTCTCTCTCTCTCTGTCTCTCTCTTCACTGTCTCTCTTATTTAACAGGTTGTTAACTCTTCCACTTTGTCTAACATTCGTCGTGTTAATGATTTGGAAAAGAAAAAAAAACATTTAGTCACATTAATGGAGATTGAAAGCTTTTGGGTTTTGGAAAGCGTTAGAAATACTCTGCGGCCGGAAAATTGTTTTCTGATAAGTATTGAAATCATATGACACACTAAATATGTATTTAATTTCGTGATATTTTTTGGTCTCCAACTCTTTTAGTTTTGTTTATATTGTTAATTTGACGTAGCTGAATAAGCTACTCACTTCCTCTTTCATCTTCGATTCGACAAGGAAGTCGCTGACCTTTGGGGCTTTCTCTGTCTGCTCATGCAAGTTCCGACCTACGCGCCAAAATCGAATACGGCAAATGTGTTAGCAAGGCGGATCAATACCCTCTTTTCGTCTGGTACAGTGAATGGAGCCTAGTTATACAGCGAAATTGTACAGTGAAGGATAGAAATCGTGGCCTTCTCACTTATTTCTATTTTTCTAATTTTAACTTTGTTGACTATCTTATATTCTATGTGCTTTGCTTTAGAATTCACTCATCGTGGAAGGGTTGAACTTTTACCTCGTACGAATTAATCCTCGCTCAGTTTTTCTGTCTACTAGTCGTTGTTTGACTAATTTCTGTAAAAAATTCCTTGTTCTTTTTGACCTATATTTATTCTATTTCAGAAAAAAATGCCGTTGTTAGATGTGTACCGGGTTTTAAATCTGTGAATAAGTCTCCCTATGCTTGTAAATGTTGCATTCTTGTTCTGTTTGAAGGATTGTTATTTCCTGTACTCACACAAAAATAAACTGTAATATCGAGCTTGAGTCGTAAGGGCTTGAAAATTTTATTCCCTACAATCACTTTCTTCAATTTTTTTTTCAATTTATACGGTGTAACATGGAACACTAGATGTAACACACGTGGTAAAATGAGAAGTAAAAAGAGAAGAAAAGAAAAGAAATAATAATGGAAACTAAGACGAAGACATATGTTTTTTTTTTCGTTATATTCTTCGTCGCCTAACATAACCACTGTTTACTCACTCTCTTCCTCTGTCTCTCTCTCTCTTTCTCTCTCTCTTCCTCTGTCTCTCTCTCTCTCTCTCTCTCTCTCGCTCTCTCTCTCTCTCTCTCTGTCTCTCGGCACTGCATGCTGATCGATCGCATCCGACCCCACTTGAAATGCTGTATCCATCTGTCTTTCCTTCTCTCGCCTTCTTCTCTCTCTCGCCTTCTTTCTCTCTCTCTCTCTCTCTCTCTCTCCTTCTCTCTCTTTCTCTGTCTGTCGTTCTCTGTGCCTGTCTCTGTCTCTCTCTCTCTCTCTCTCTTTGTCTCTCTCTCTCTCCCTCTCCGCAGTGAGCAAGACAATGAGTGCATGTATAATCGCAAAGTATTTCGCTCATTAGCACACATTCAGCAACTATTACTATGCAAATTACCGTTCTCACGCATCTCAAACAACTTACAATTAACAGGCTGTGAATGAAGGCGAAACACAAATCTTCCACTTTGTTTTACATTTGTAGTGTTAATTATTCGAAAAAACATTTAGTATCATTAATAGACATGGACAGAGGGAGAAGAAAAGAGATGAGAGAGAAAGAGAGGCGAGAGAACGAAAGAGAGATGAGAGAGAGAAAGAAAGATGAGAGAGAGAGAGAAGAACATCTGTGCACAAATGACCTGGGGGGGCCCTATCACTAGGTTATCCAATGCCGGAAGGTTCTTGGGTGGGTTGGTGGCCTGGTGGTTAACGTGGGAAAATTGCGCGCGGGGGGTGGTGGTTCGGGTTCGGTCAGGAGCAAAATGTCTTTCTCTCTCTCTCTCTGTCTACCTCTAGGTTCAAGCGACGACAACGACTCCCTACATCGCAACGGATAACAGGTTAGCTAATTAATCGACTTTTGCGAACTTTATTTTAGTTTTATTCTATTTAACTGTTGTTTTGGTCACAGAAGGGCCGAAAACAGTTAAATATGCTGTTCGCAAAAGTGAGATAATTAGCAAAACCTGATCCGGAGGATGGTGGAGGCAGAGACGATAGAAGAGAGAGAGAGAGAGAGAGGGAGAGAGAGAGATAGAGAGAGAGAGAGTGATAAATGAGCGAGAATTAGGCGGTGGACGGTGCAGGTGCGATGATGAGACGAAAGCGTTAGTCTCAACGCTTTGCCCTCACCGAGGGCTTCTAACGCTTTCTTACCCAACGCTTTCAAACCAACGCTTTGAAATGACCCGATTCCTACGGTCCTAACCGTTAGGATTTTCTATGACGATTCAAACCGTAGCCAAAAGCGTAGTTTTCAACGCTTTCTTTTCTTGTGTGTAGTCTACAGTTTGTGTGGATACTTTCTCTGGTAGCAAGCTATCAGATGACTTGCCAACGTCTTTTTTTCTCTTTCTTATGCTGCTCTCTTTCTTACAACATTGAAGTTTTAGCCATGCCTTTCAGGTGCATTTGCGTCACGACATTTTGCATGCACACCGTCAAACTCTCATATAAAATAAATAACATATGTATTATTCTTTTTTTAAAGCATAATTGTTTTAAATTTTTTCTTCATAAATGCAGTTTTGTCCTTTAGAAAAATAAGATGCATATTGTTCGTATGATTTCGTCAGATTTTTCGCCAATCCAATAGTGAATATTTTATGGATAGTAGATCAGCAACCGGGTGCATTCCACTTGTGGATGAGATGAGGACTTCTTGTACGAATTTTACGCATCAATAACAATGCGAAGAAATTATATATCACTTACAATAGTTATCTTTCAAATCTTTTTCTTCAATTCAATTTTGAGCCACAAATACGCATAAATTTGCTCTTGCTCTCATACACACAAAGAATATTGTCTTAGACAATAATTGTCTTGAAGCCATTGTCTTGAGATTTGTCTTAGACAAAATTGTCTTGCACGGAATTGTCTTAACCTGTCAAGACAATTTTCCAAGACAATTAAGACAATTTGGGAGACGGCGCCGCCTCACCCAATTGTCTTGATTGTCTTGAAGTTTCGCTGCAGACACGAAGTAGCTATCTCGTCCGATCTGGCAAGTTAGGCAACGTCGAGCGGCGACACTTAGGGGTTCACATTCACATGCAAGTGAAAGTGCTCGGAAAAGACTTTAGTGCACTTTTGCATATTTTACATTATTTTCTTTTCGTACAAGATAATAAAATGTACATTATTCCGTAATTTTGTCTTGAAATAAAAGCGTCCGTCAGTCGCGTTTTAGTTGCAACTGCTCTTTTTAGAGAAATGTTTGTCGTGACATTACGGAACGATTAAATAAAATGTGAAGATTTAAGGATGGTTCAGCATTCAAGTTATTGTTATGCGTTTTAGTTCGTTTTGTTTCTCGTTATGCTTTTAATTCATAGTTATTTAGAAGCCAGTTCGCGCGTCCCGCTGCGTTGCCCGTTCGTGCAGCGCCAGGCTGCATGCGTATGATTGGAACAGGTTGGAGTTGTATTTTCTTTTTTTTTTGTTTTGCTCATTCTTGTTCTTCTTGTTATCTCGTTTGAGCTTTTTTTAATATTATTTTTTCCGCAATAATCTAAAGATAAGTATACCTAACGTTTGTTGTAGTTAGCGAGCTCTTGGCGAAGGCAGAGTCGGGTCCAATCGGCGGCTTCCTCTGAGGGTTTGTTTTAAATCTTTGTTGTCCAGTCGTAAGTTAGCCGTTTGGGCTGCCTTACAATACTTGAAGGCAGCCTCAAGTAATACAAGGTGATTTTTTTTATTTGTTTGCCATAAAGAAAACAAAATTGTTAGCTGCATCACTTAATGCTTTCGCTTGCAGCTCTACACCGAGAAGGTGTCTTACCCGCGGTTTCTGCGCCGTTGCCCAGTACGAGTCTTTCCGCAACAAGTTGGTCGTTCGCTTGGCTGTCCGCCGCGCCTGCTACCGAGTTCTCCGTTTCATCATTGAGCCCAAGGCTCACGGTTGCGAGGTCGGTCCCCTTTTTTTCTGCATTTTTTCTCGTCTTTCTGCATGTTTCATCGAATCTCTTCGGTGGTGAATAATTAATGAAGTTTGTAGTTTGAAATGCCTACCATGTGTAAAATTACTTCGGGTTTTGCTGTTTTCTTTTTATTTTAGTGTTATTACTTGCCTGTTAATGATGGGAATTGCATGGGGAGACCTTTGCTACCAGTCTTATTATGCAATAATACCAAATTCTTTGTTAAGTTCCGGTTTAGACTATTCTACTAGGTAAACCGTCGCTTTTCTATTGAAATATTACTAATATTAGTCATTTTATTTGATTTCCTTTTTTTATTATAGCCTACTTTATTTGGAGCAAGGTTCATTTCTTCCCCTTCTTAAAACGGTTTATTTTAATACTGTGCTGTTTAGTAGCGAGTGCCTCGGTCGAGCTTGCTTTTTCAGCTTGAGCAGCGCCCTGCTGCGTACGTGCGGAGCAAGGTAAAATCACATTTTTTTTACTCATTGTAACTCTTATTGATTTTGTTTGAGTTTTTTTTGATATAATGTTTTTTATAATGGTCAAACGAGAAACAAAGAACAATGTTACCTTTTAGTTATCTAGCTCGTTGTGGAGGTCTCGTATTTATACTTGTTTTCTTTAGTCATACCTTTAATCTTTCCACTTGATTTTTATAACTTCTTACACACACGGATTTGTTCCTTTGGCAGCTTTTATTTATATTGCAGATGCGTTGTCCAGCTGGTGGTTGTAAAGAAGAGCTTCCCACGATGGGCCTGCTTTTACGACACGTTCGCCTGGCTCACATGGGCGAGAACGACTACTTCTGCTATGAGTGTGCTCCCCGCGTCTATTTTGGACGCCGGGACAGTTGGTGGAGTCATGTCCGGAGACGGCATGGAGCAGGTTTGCTTTCTATCAAGTCTGAATCCATTTGAATTGTGTTATTTCTAAGTGGCTTTTCCATTAACGACAATTCTGCTCTTCAGTTGCTTCCGACTCTGCAACCAATGACGTCAACGATGTTGATGTTCTGGATGTGGACAGCATGGACGTGGATGAGGCACAAGAATCATCAGAAGATGCGGACGAGTCGCAAGCTTCCGATAGCGGTGACTTGGAAGAACAAGAAATGGAGGAAGAGATGGATGGTGACCTGCTTGATGTCCCGTCATTCTCTAGGCAAACCCGACAACTGATCCTGACCCTTACCGCTTCCCTTGGCATTACTGATGCCGACACCGATCTCGTTGTATCCTTGTTGTCGAGAGTGGCCCGACGCTCTCGGCTCATGGATGATGATGAATTCGCGGGTTTTCTTGATATACTGAAAAGCGTATCGACCCCATTCAAAAGAAAGGGATCTTTGTCAATGGAGGAAGGATATGTGGCGCCTGTAATCCGTCAGATGGGGACTCTGTCTGCCCCAGTCCGAGATGAACATGGACACCAAAGCCGCATGGACAAGCCGTGCAAATTCGCTCTCGTTCCCCTGAGAGAGACGTTGCTTTCTGCATTTCAAAACCCAGAACTGCAGGAGGTATATAGTTTATTTATTTTCCATCCTCATATAAAGGGAAATACTATTGAGGTGCTTATGCTTTGCCCCTCTGCTGATGACAAGCTGCGCTCTCCCTTGGATGGAACCCGTTTTCGAGAAGCATCCTCCGCAAGTCCCAACCAACTTCTGCCCCTGGTCATCTACATTGATGACGTGTGTCCCGGCTCTGGCCTGAGAAGTTCATCCGCACACAACTCGCAAACGGTGATGCTTCTAACTTTTGCTGGCCTCAAGAGGCACGCATCTTCGCTGCATAAATGGAAGTGAGTACTCACATATAATAGTTATTTCTCTACTTAAATCTGACTGTCCCATTGCACAGGTTTCTTTATGGGATCGCATATGCATCCGACCATAAGGCCTACCGATACGAGTCCTTGATCGAGCAGTTCAAGGTTCTGATCATTTTTTTTGCGTATTTTGTTCTGAGCTCTATTTATTCTCTTGTAGACCGAGCTGAACCAGTTGTATGCTGAGGGCCTATTTGTTCCGTGGCAGGGGGGACACATTGTTGTGCATCCGTGGCTACTAAGCGTATCTGCTGACAACCTAGCGTTGAATCAGCTTCAGCAGATACAAGCCTCCTTCTCCACCGGCCATCCATGCCGCCATTGCATCATAAAGTATGGCGACTTTGCGATCATGCTTACTGAGGATCTTTGTGTCCCGCGCGATGTCCCTTGGTTTGTTTAATATTAAAAAAAAGTTAGCGCCAATGTGGTTCTGCTTCCAGGTATGAGTCGAATGCTCCGCCATCGTTTGGAGTACTCGATCATACGAAGCTGAACAGCATTAGTGGCTACCACGTCGGGAATGACGACTTCTGCGACGTCGGGCACGATCTGTTCGAAGGCGAAGGCTGCCGCCTTCTCGGGGTCATGGTGCGCGCTCTGGTACGGGGAGGGCGTCGGCTTTCCGATGTCAACGACCGGTTGTGCGCGTTTGCCGTTGGGAGGGTAGATCGGGATAGCAGTCCTGCTCCCATCTCAAGCGAAGTCCTCCTTGGGAATTCTGTGACGGGACAAAAAGCGTCGCAGACTTCCCTCTTGCTGCGGATCTTCCCCTTCTTGTTCCCCTTGGACGAGCACGCCAAGGACCCCGAGCTTGAACAGCTCTTCATGTTTTTTTCTGAACTTGTACGCCTTCTATGCTCTTTCGTTCTCACACCTAACGAAATTGACACGGTTCGCTCCCGCTCAGAGTCGTACCTTCAACTTGCTTGGCGAGTTGTTCCCAAGGACACGCCCATTTCGAATGCAGCTGCTGCCCGCACTTCGAGGCCTACATATAAGACACACATGCTTCTCCACTACGCAGCTTGTCTTAGATCCCTTGGTCCTGTTTCACAGCTTAGCACCATGCCCTACGAGCAACTGAACTCATACCTCAAACGCAGATCATACATCACGAGGAACTATAAGTGCCTGCCATGGACCATGGCACTCCATGTGCAGAGAGTCCTATGGGGCTTTCGCCTTAAGCGAGAACAGGAGTTCGTGCCCGGGAAGGAGCTCCACTATCATCTCATGTCCCCCACCGGTCGTGCCGTTGGCAGGGACAGCAACGTCAGGTGCACTCAACGCCTGAAACACCACGGAACACCGTACGCAACAGGAGACGTCGTCCTACTCCGGGATGGCCCAACATTCGCGCCTGCAAAGATTGACAGCTTTGCGTTCATGTCGGGTAAATGGAAAATTGTCCTCTCCATTGGTTCGAGGGTCAGATTTGACTCTAACAGGCAGTGCTTCTTCTTCTCCCTTACTGGGTTCGCTACTAGTGCCTTCTTCCATGAGCTCTTTGATCCCCTCCCCATTGATGGCTACCCAGAAGCATCAGAAATCGCCTTCATGCCTAGACATTCGATGTAGCACTTCTATCTTTTCATGTCTGCTTGCCCTTTTATACCTAGAATACTTCCATTTACATGATACTTCCATTTATTTGACTTGTAAACAATCTTTTTTCTTTCTATCTTTGAGAGGTATAGCGATGCTATTAGTGATTATATTTGAGTCTTCACTTGTTGGTTTATTACGCTACTTTGGAGAAAATGAAGAATTACCTTCGAAAGCTATGTAGATGGACTTCCGTTTATGTTCGGGCAAGTACCTTTTGCTTAATTGAAAACTAATGCAATGCCTAGACTTATTTTCGCGTCTTAGCGCTTAGATGCGCTTGACAACCGTGGTGGAGGAGGAAGGCCAAGAGCCAAGAACTTTTTGCGATGGCGAAGTTGTGGCCTCAACTTTCCGAGAGCTAAACGAGATGGCGACATCTGCAACGGATTCGTCGTTGGAGCGGGTCAGATTGGTTAGGCACACACCACGCGGCGACATTCAAGTGACGAGTCAAGAAGGCGCGCCTTTACAATACGGCCACTACATTGCTTTCGTCAGTTTCGAGGTTTGCACAACTGTATATTATGGGTAAATGGGTAAGTCAAGAAAAGTTTTAATTAACTTAGGCTGGAGTGTCCGGCTCGAGCTCCTCTAATGTTCTGGAGCCCTTCGCCGAAGTCCTTTCTTCGGCAATCTCTGCGAATGGTAAGCATTATACATTTGAACTCCTAAGAATTTTTCTCACTAGGATTTATATCTGTTCATTTCAGTTGATGGCGTCGAATCTTACGTGAATTCCTGGAGGGAAAACGTTGTAAGCCTTGGAAACGACGATGAGCAATATGCACTTCCAAATCTAAAAGCGGGTGAGAATTATAACACAAATATTCTTAACAATTTTTCATCACAAATTGGGTGGTAATTCTATAATAATTGTTATCAATCTCAGAAGTCGCGGAACAGAATGTCCTCCACCTCGAATCGGCAGTTTCCATACCAGCTCACTCGCCATCTCTGCCAACGCAAGCTCATAGTTTCTTCAGTGATGGACGAGGTATATATTTGTTGTTATTTTTTTAATTCAAAATGTCTTACTATTACATTTGAATTGATGTTGTTCATATGCTTGTAGCATCTCGATCCTCAATTCGCGCACAAGATCGCAAACTAAGCAGCACAACTCGTTCGGTCTCGTCAATTGTCGAGGGATACCTAAGTGAGCTTTAGATTTATTCATCTTTATGCTATTCATATTTGTAGACGGCTATGTTCCTTTATTCCCGGTTATTTGTTTATTTAGGCCCAAGTTACCATCGACTGAACGAGCGTCTCGCTGAGTGCAGTCTAGAGAGTTTTCTCTACGGAGAAGTTGGCAGCCGTATCCGAAGTAGGATCGAGGAGGATGCCAAATACGACCTCGCCGAGGACATCATTGGTCGCCGCATCATCTCGCGCCGCATCGCAGAAAGGCTAATGCGATGTGCTGATATGTTGGTTTTTTGTATATTGCTTTCGTGATTATCATGATCCTTGTGCGTTCTAAACACATACATCATGGCGTCTTTTATCAGTTTCGAAGAGCCATCGCCCAGAGAAACGCGTTGCTTCGTCGCTCATCTCTTTGCAGCGTATCCATCTACGAATCCTGATAGAAAATATTTGTTTCCTTTATATTTAATCCCAATAGTTTTGTCATGAAGCCTGTTTTTTCTTCGTTTTCTGCAGTTACCATTCGCGCACGATTCCACTGGCACGGTTGAGAGATGCATACGAAACATCCGCAGCACACAAAATGCAAGAGGACTGCTTTCCCAGCGATCTCGCCAGTACGTCAAGAAGAAGGTGTACGGGAATCCCAGTTGCGATGATGAAGAGTCGGAAGCAGATCTGAATGTAAGGATAACTTGCTGTACTTTTCTTATTTTAATAAATTTTATTAGCATTCGAATCTGGTGGAAATCTGCTTTCTTTTATTTTAGCGGCTGAACAGCTTAATCCATGGCACCCGTGAACACCAGGCAGTCGTTCATAGAACAAGGTTTTTAAATCAATTAATGGTTGGCCAAGTTGCAAAGTTAAATTGGTTGACATCAACACAATCCCTTCAGAGAACATCGCGTGCGGTTCTGCTACGAACACGGTCCAACTGCGGCGCTTCGTAGATACACCTTCCTTGGCCAGGCGGAATACGTGAGTTCTTTCCAAATGTTTTGAGTCAAACTCATGCATCAAGAATAAACCTTTAATTTGTGAAATATATTCGAGTATACTCCTTTTAAATGGTTTTTCAGATTATAAACGATGAATATTACCATCATCATACGAATCTATAGTTCTTTCAGATTGTGGAAGACTTTTCGCTGCATTACTGCAAGGCAGATCCACCAGGAGAATTTGGCACGAGGCTGCACAACGAGGTCGCACCAAGAGTAGCTGAAACTGCTCTTCTCTCGCTCGGCGAAGAAAAGTTCAAGGCCGCTACGGATGGAAATCTGTTCGAAAAGGGAACGAAAGGTACTGTATTCCATTATATAAAACTACCGTACTCTTCGAATATAAGCAAAGTTAAGAGTAGAAGGACAAATTTCTAAGCTATTGCATCATTTAAAGTATTTCTAATAACTATAAAAGTATATATTCAGACCACGATGCAATGGATTGCATTCTGCAAGTGCTCGCACTTTTCGAGTTGACGGACAAGCGTCGGCAAGCTTCCCGAATCAAGCACATTTACAACAGTTTTGAAGTTAGTATTGCATCAAGGGGGTTTTGGTATCACAAAAGTGTTCTTCCTACTGTTGACATGCCATGCTGCCGGAACAGCACTCGCTGCGCTGAAACGACAACGAATTGTGCAGCCAGTGATCGTCTCCTACGGCGATGCCAAGGACAAGTTCATCATTGCTCTAGAAGGACCGATGTTACGGTATATTTTAATTTCCTTCTTTTGAAATTTTGTAAAAGCATGCAGCTTGACGAACGAGTATGGTTTACATGCGGTATGAAATCGGATTTGCATTCCTTTTACTTTCATACGGTATTCATTCACTACATATTTGCTTACATTCACTTCTTTACGTGTATATTTAGGTAAACGGCTCGTTCTCCGATGCTCTCCTCGCTTATCTCGCCTCTTTCTGGGTCTTCAACCTCGAACTTCCACAAGACGTGAAGGCTGAAGTGTCACTGCTCTCCTTGTTCACTGGAGTGAAGTCGCCGCCAAGTCTGACTGCCGATGCAAGGAGGATTTATCAGAAGATTACGGGTTCTGTTTTGGGTTGATTCGAAGAGTTTGATTTTTTGATTACTGTATGATATTTTGTTACGGTAGAAAGCTTTAGCATAGACTATCTTTTGGTTTTATTAATCTTGTCAAATAACTGTGAGAAGAATTCCTTAATATGTTCTAAGAAGATAGTTGCTTGTGAATTTTAGACACTTTACTTTGTCATCATTGTGAAAGAAACAGTCATATAACGAGTCAATGTGAATAGTTGTAGTGATAAGAAGACCATAGTTGTTGAATAATACTAATTCTGAAAAGTAATTTTAGAAATTTGCTGTAAATTTCCCGTTGTTGTTCAGAAAGTCCCCGTTGGTGAGTTGAATGCCCCCATTTGTTGTGCATTTTTACCTTTTCCTGTGAGTGTTCCCTCTTTTTTGAATGTTTTAAGAAGGCATATAAAAAATATTGCCTAAACAGTTGTTCAAATGCAATGAGATACGCGTGGATTGAACATGTGCAGAAGAGAAAGTCTGTTTATTAGAGTGATGATGACAAGAACATGAAAAAGTTGATCGATTAGAAACGATAAAGGATGATATGAACGCTAAAGGATGATATGATGCTCACTTTCTCTCTCTCTCTGTCTCTTTCTTTCTCTCTGTCTGTATCTCTCTCTCTCTGTCTCTGTCTCTCTCTCTCTCTCTCTCTCCACAGGCAACCTCTGCAAGCATGGAAGGCGCCCTTATCCTCTGGATAAGTTCTTCAGCATTCAGATCGCTAGTGCGGGTAGTGTGGTGGTAGCGGTTTGGGTGGTTGGGGCTGGTTGGTCGGGTTCGGTTCCCCTTGGTTGATGAAATCTCTCATTCTGATTCCAGGCAATACGACGACGGCTCAGCGACTCCGGACGATATAAGGTCAGTTGCTATGCACTTTTGCTGTTTTTGTTTTACATCTTAGATCACATTATGCTTGCTTTTAGCTCGAATTCTGCATTTTCTAAGCAAATTGGATGTTTTTAAAAGCATTTTTCATGTTGTATGCCCTTGTGGATGACGTCAGCTGTTCTCATGTTGTTAAACAACCTGTTTATTGTAATAAAGAGTTTTCTTTATTGTAATAAAGCGTTTTATATAATGAATACGCTTAAAAAGTAATGATTCGAACTGCATTTGATCCGTGAGCGAGCTTGAAGATGAGAAGGGGGCGTGGCTTAGGCGCGCTGCGCGAAATTGTCTTGAGAGATCAAGACAATTCTGCGACGCGCAATTGTCTTGACCGGGCAAGACAATTTCGTCAAGACAATTATTGTCAAAAGCATGCAAGACAATATTGTCTTGATGGAAATTTAAGACAAATTGTCTTGAGCGATTGTCTTGACCTCTCAAGACAATCTTCTTTGTGTGTATGCAATATATGTATGTTGAATAATATGCATTTTATCCGCTTAGTGAGCAATTTGTCTAACCATAAGGAAGCAACAATGGATATTTTTGAGCAGCAGCGTGGCCAAGTTCTATTTGACGAAATGATAAGAAAGACGTTGAATAGTGAAGAAAACAAAATCATAAATTATATGCGTGCCATGATATATTTCTGAAAAAAATTGTTAGATAACAATTACAATATATGCACGTACATACATACATCATTCAGGTGCTTTTTCTCAATATCTATTTCTAGCCATGACATATTCTCAGTGCAAGTGCTCATGTTGGCGAACTCTTCAAAGAGCTACCATTTTTTCTTAACAAAACAAGTATCCGAAAAGCTTGAGGGCCCTCTCCGAACAAATCTCAGCGGTAATTGTTAAAAGAGCAATTGAATAGCCGACATCGAGAAGGATGAGGTTTATATGACGAAACAATATCGGTATGCTTCAGAGCCGACCTTTTCCGCAGTGTACATGCTAAGCAGAAGACGTGCGAGAGGTCCACGAATTCGCGACGCTCCTTTGTGAAAGAAGAAGAAGACGAGCGGATGACTTTTCTAGTCGCATTTCTGCAAGGATTCCGGGATACTGTGACGCGAGCGCCGCTCGCGTCAAAGTATCCCGGAAAGCGCCCTATCCGACACTCTGAAATAGAAAGAAGTATTTCTGCAGCATATTTTCATACTTTTTCCTTGGAATACACATGAGCCATCTTGATGTGAAAATAGAAACACGATTTATTTGTTATGAAATAATATATAATATATTACCGTATGTCCTCTATTATTGTTATCGTGGTACAATTTTTCAATTCGCTTGCGAGGGTGTGGGCACAATTATTGTACTAGAGGGAGGGTTTACGCATGCTTTGAATGAATTTGCAATCAGTTTATTATGAAAAGCATCCGATGTAACCTGGATTCATTCGAGGAATGTCTCGAGGTGAGATTCTATTGGAGGCACCGCTACTTTTCAATGATATTACCAATGGGGGGGGGACTATTAGATCTGTCTGAGCCATGTTCGGAACACTTGTTGCCAACATTGGCGTTGTTGTCACAGGCTGAGAACAAGCTGGCAACGTCTCGAGCTCAACACATTCTAACAAATCTCTGAGAAATAGCAAAGGGCAGAGAAAAAAAAGACGTCGCCAGTCGTCAGGTGCATGACTTCATACTTGGTCGATCAAAGTACTCACACGAAAAAAACTGTTTTATATAAATGCACCGTTTTGCTCATGCGACCACTCGATGATTACTTTTTCAGTCTCACTCATCCATATACCCTTCCCTTCCGATCCTACATTCGATTATCTCAAGACCGATTTGAAGCACTCTCAACTTGCGCTTTCGTCTGTCTCTTTGGTCGATATATGCATGTACATATTTGATGGTTTTTCGTCTGAAGACGATATTCATGAACGCTTCCTGTCGGTGCTATCTGTACTGCTTCACGATTTACGCCCCTTTGTTCGGGCAGATTGCAACCTTCGACTCTTTTCCTGATCACATTACAAAGATACTTTTACATGAAATGAACCATGACCGTGTGAGCAAGAAACAGCGGAGAGCCAGAATTGAAAATAATAACGACTACTACTAGCAATGAGAAATGAAGAGTGAAAAAGAGAGAGACAGACATAGATAATGAGAGAGAAAGAAAGTGAAAGAGAGGCAGAGATAGTGAGAGAGAAAGAAAGGAAAGAGTTCACCATATTTCCTATCATTGCAACATGTCTGACAATGAGGCGATGGGCTCATCTAGTGGCTGCGGAATGGCGTACGCCAAGTGTCGCGCGCGTTCTTGCCGGCCAAACACGCGCGCGAGCAGTGGAAAGAAGCTTCTAAAAATATCCTTTGGTTTTGTGTCCTTACAAAATTAAAGTCCCTAGACCTTCTCATCTGCCATTAATAGATTAGCAAAGTTATACCTTGTGATTTTTCTGTCATAGAAACCGTTAACCTCTTGATGCACCATCTTTCTGAGCAAGAAAAGCTATCTATGGTTGATAAGATTTACCATTTTTATCTACCGTTTTTATCTACCAAAAAATCTATCAATTAATGCTGACCACGAGCGCGCGCGACAACTCGCCGGTGAGCGAGACGGCGACGAGTGGATTGAGCAGCGGAGGAAGGGGAAGCAGCAAGCACGCGTACGCGTACGACGTGTGCGACGTGAAGAAGACGAGACGGAGCAGCGCCTCGAGCACGGGCGCGTGGAAGCAGAGGAGAGGCACGAGCACCTGGTCAATTGTTCATTATGCATTATGCAAATTTCTCTATTAGCGACCCCCCCCCCAACGTGGCACTCAAGCTTTTCAAGAGGGGCTCAATTTTTCGACGACTTGACAATACAATCCATCAAATATCTTTTCCATAAAGTTTTCATCGCACAGATGCATAATACTGAGAATTTTATGTTATCATTATTACACTTCATTTGCTCTTACAATTAACTTTGATCAAACTGCCTGTTATTTCGATATTGAAAACGATTCATAGCATACTTTTTTGCTATACAAGATGGCGCAGCATTAGTGTGGGATCTTATATTAGGGGGAGATATGCTTTTTAGCAATGCTTGCTTCACAATGACATTGTATTCGGATGAAGTGCAATAATAAAATCGTTCAATTAATATCCGAACCTAAATTACAGTATATGTTGTTAAAAGTACAAATGTACCTGCAACGCAATGAGTAGAATGGCTCGTCGATGCGTTCTGCGAGTCTTCTCGGACATGTCAAGGGCTCGGCGGACGGTTCGATGAATGGCAATTCCGCACCCGATCATGACACCCATGGCCGCCGAGTCGTACACGAGCAGCGTCGTCATGAACAGCGTATTGAGCACCGGATTCTACAATATCGGGAGAAATTTTTTTTTTACATGTCTTCCTACCTTTTTTCATTACTCAACCCCGGCGACACTTCATGACGCCTTAACCAGTTGGTTATGAAAAAGGAACATGTTTGATGGCTTTCAGAAAAATGAAATCATTGTTGAGGAATGCTCAACATTGATACTTATAAAAAGACATGTACATGAATAAGATAAATTAAAATGAAACCTCGTCCATATCGTAGCCGAAAGTGACGTCATATGAGGCGGCGAAGCCTCGGCTTATCAACTTTGATCGAAACCTTAACGTTCTTGGGTTTATGGTTAGTCAGGTCAATGTTTTTGTCAAACGGACAAAAATCGAAGTTCCCCATCGGTTACAAGGGATTGTAAGGTTAATGAAGGACAACTGTAGCACGTATCCAGCAGGATAATGTTAACTTTTTTCTTGGAATGTGTATGTTTCCTTCTCGTTACTTTCGACACGAACTCTTCGCTCGGATATAGCCCATAGAGCATCCAGCCGGAATACGCACCCGCAACAGAAAAGACAGCAAGAACCGTGCGCGTTCGCCGATTTATCGCATCCAAGATGTCGATTCTTTTTCTGAATAAGTGGATGAAAAATAATTTAAGCCATATAAAGTAGTGCATTGTAACCTGTTTTAACCTACAATTATTAGCAAAAGGAGAAAATGTAGACCTTATAAAGTGCTCAACAACCTATTCCATCTTTAATGAAAAATATTAATATATATTTTCATAGATTCTACAGAAGAAAAATCAACATTCGAAGAAACCAAAAAGTAGTTATACCGTGAAATGATGAGATAGCGATAGACTGAGCCGAGCGCAGCCACCAGGATGCAGCCGGAATATGAGAGATTGTACACGGTGAGAGCGATGCTCGAAAGGGCAGTGGAATGGCGAGCGACGCCCAGGATAATGATGATCAGATGGCCGCCTTCCGCTTGGCCAAAGTACTAGAAGATCAAAGATCAAGGTAAACAAAGCTCCCAAAAGAAATCATTTATTTATGTGCATCGGAAGTAGTATAACGACAAATGTGCGGAAACGACTGAAGATTTTGAACTAAATAGCTCAACCTGGCGATACATTTTATTTTTGGGTCGACTTTTTTGCTTTAAAGCGTTAACAAGCCAAGATTAAATCACTTGGACCAGAGCTCTTTGATTTCAAAATATAGCTATAGTAAAAAGTTCTACATAAAGTCTTTTGTTGTCCAGTTTTGTTTTCCTGTTTAAAAATATGTAATTTTCCATTCCATTATCGCCTTCGAATGGACGATAAAACACACACCGGCTGGCAGCTCAAGGTCGATAGCGAATAGAGAATGTCAAACAGAACGAGAAGATATACAATGAGGCGATATCTAAAAGTAAAATAATCATGAATGATTTTGAGTGACAATTTTTTTTAGCCATTTCGAAATTTATGAATTCGTCGAAAACTGCATATGGAAATAAAAAGATTAAAAGAACGACGCTTTATATGGATTACATCATGGTTTATTATTATTATTATTTCATGTCTTTATTACTTTAACATATCCCCAATCTCCTTATTACTTGACTTAAAAAATCCAGATGAAAAAGGGGAAGGAAACTAATATTGTTAATTTAATGAGAATTAAAAAAAGCTTGCTTTCGCTTACCCGCCACCATAATCGCTTTTGGCGCTTGCGAGGACAGCAAGGAAGAAAACGTTGATGACGACGGCGGTGGAGGAAACACAAACGGAAAACATTGAATAGATCAGCCGCATTGTGCTCATCCTCTAAACTTTTATGTTAAATTCATAACCCTCACTCTCTTAAAACACTTTATAAGTATTTTTTTTCGCTAAGCATATGTAACAAGGATATTTATCCTTGTTACATATGCTTAGCGAAAAAATTTTGTTGCAGAGCTCGTTGTCGAGCTCTGCAACAAAATTTTTGAAACATTGATTATAAGCAGATAAGATAAACAGGAGCACCAGAGGACAGCTCAGACTATTTAATTGAAGAGCAGATTAAAACGGGCGTTTCCCGAAATAATAACATCTTGACCTCCGAGATTTAGCAGCTCTTTCACAAAAAAAGGTCGTTTGTTCGCTCGAGGATTAATTTAATACAGGAGGGATGTAACTCCAAGACACTACAGACTAGATCACACTCTGACGCATTATCAATGCAAATGTTTCCAGGACAAAAAAAACGCTTTAGTCCACTCCTATTCTTGTTCCAATTGTTCAATTTAATCATTGTCGAAACTAAATTTGTGCACTTTGTAGTACATAGTCACTTGTACTTGGCACGAATCATAGAAACAACAGGAGCAATCTACAAATATTGCTGATTGTGAATATCGAGATAAATAGGAGTGCTAGGCATTGTGTGTGATGTTTTACTGCACAGACAACAGACTATTTCAGTTCAAAGAAGAATCATAAATTTGTCAAACGTCTTGACAAATATTGTTCCTACAAGAACATATGACAATATTTACCGATCAGACTGTTTGAATAAAAACGATTGTATGAGGGGATTTCGCAAGACTGTCGCCCCATTGGCGCAGTTGGTTAGCGCGTGGTACTTATAAGTATGAGACATGCCGAGGTCGGGAGTTCGATCCTCCCATGGGGCAAATCTTTTGCCGACATTTATTCTAGCGAAATGAACACTAATATCGTGTTGTACAACAAGGAAATCGTAAACGATGCAAAATTGGCTGATATTGCGGAAGACGAATATGACTGGGATGTTTTCATTCTTTGCTCTTTTCTTTTGAGATCCAGACGTATCCACCTTCTCTGCATTTCGCGAATGAATGAGGAATCAAATTGAGAACAATACTCTTGTAAGTACAATTGCCCGTGAAATTACTTGCTTACAAGTCAGAAATCTATCCATTTTGATTCATCTTTAGTACAAAGGAGCGATTTAAAACAGGTGGACAAATAGGAAGTGCAAATTAGCAATCTACGAATTGCTCTGACGAAAGAAGTGTAGTCCGTACAGTAGCAGAGATCATGTACATGTGAAATCAGAAACAACGTAGATATATATGGATAAAGCAAAAGAGAAAAAGTAAAACAACCAGATACTCCTTTGGGAATTTTCACGATGCTACTATTTCATTCTTAACTGTGAACATCGGCAAAAGGTTTGCCCCATGGGAGGATCGAACTCCCGACCTCGGCATCTCTCATACTTATAAGTACCACGCGCTAACCAACTGCGCCAATGGGGCGATGGTAGCACCCTATAAACTCGCTTACCAGGGAACTGTCAGAAACCCTAAGTTCCAAAAATTCTGATATTTTGCATTTGGATAGGCCATAACATTGGATGATTCGGAATGAAAAAATTAGGATCCGAATCTCTCTAGAAAAGTTTTTGACCCATTTAAAGATGTGTGAAAATCTCATTCATCTATGAGCTGCAACGTTAATAAACGTTTCAACCCTTAAAACATGAAGGGTTGACGCAGTGGGTACACATAGCAAAATAAAAAAAAATTGTTTTGGGCTGCAGATAAGTGCATGTAAGTTTGCATGAAGGATTTTTTGCATATTATCTCTTTTTCCGATCATGAATCATCGATCGAAAGTGATAAAGTACAGAAAAGCTACCTCAAAAACCATTTATAAAATTAGCAAAAGTTTTTGGCCCCTTGGGTTTTTGAACTTGCGATCAAAAATTGTAGCCAGAAGCGCTACCCACTGCGCCAATCTTTCATGTTTTAAGTTTTGAAACGTTTATTAACGAGGCAGCTCATAGATGAATGAGATTTTCACAAATATTTAAATGGGTCTAAAAACTTTTCTAGAGGGATTCGGATCCTAATTTTTTCATTCCGAACCATCCAATGTGATGGCCTATAAATATGCAAAATATCAGAATTTTTGGAATTTAGGGTTTCTGACAGTTCCCTGGTTAGTAACAAAAAGGTGCCTTGCAAGTAAAGAAGAGGAAAAATGAAAATAACCAGGTCTGTGTCTTTCGTAAATTCTTCCACAACATCTGCCACTGATTTTCTTGTTGTACACCATAGTTCAACTATTCAATTCGTAAGACTAAATGTCGGCAAAACTTTTGCTCCATGGGAGGATCGAACTCCCGATCACGGCATCTCTCAAACTTATAGGTACCACGAGCTAACCAACTGCGCCAATGGGGCGAGGGCAAGAGAGTAAGAAATTTGCTTGGTTACACAATTGTATCTCTTTATTTTTCTATCTGGCTAGGAAAATAAGATCATTGGTATTTCGTAAATTCTTCCAGAAAGTCTGCCAATTGTTTTCTTATTGTGCACCACGATCCAACTATTCAAGTCTTAAGAATGAATGTCAGCAAAAGGCTTGCCCCATGGGGGGAACTCACCACCTCGAATCTCCCATACTTATGTACTACGCACTAACCAACTGCGCCAAAGATGCGGCAGTTTCATGATAACATGTGCTTGGTAGCAAACGCTGTCTGGCTAAAATAAGAAAAGAGAAAAAATGAAAACAACTTGATTATGTGTCTCTCGTGAGTTCTTTCTCATTATCCGTATTTGGAAGAATGATCGCAAAAACTTTGTCCCATGGGAGGATCGAACTCCCGACCTGGGCTTCTCTCACACTCATAAGTTCAATATGTCGGGCACCAATCGGGCGAGGTATCAGCTAAAAAAATGAGCTTGGCAACAAAAGCTGTAATGCTAGAAAAATTAAAAAAAAAATCAAATGAAAAACTAGATAACGAACGGGTCCTTCGTGAGTTCTTCCGCAATATCCGCCAACACCACGCTCCTACTATTCAATTCGAAGGAATGAACGTTGGCAAAAAAATTTGCCCCATGGGAGGATCGAACTCCCGACCTCGG